>JADBJO010036401.1:0-10000 GCA_016801955.1 Conus betulinus | reverse complement strand
AGTGGCTTCGTAGTTTAGATTCTGATAACAAATTTTAATTGCAGGGGATTTTAACGCCCATTCTCCATTTTGGGAAAAAGAAAGTAATAAAATAACTAGCAAACCGCTTTGTAGAAAATGTAGTTGATTCGTCCCTCTACCTTTTGAATGACGGTAGAATAACGCGTATCCCCGACAATCCTAATCATAAGCCAAGCGCTATAGATCTAACCTTTATTTCTCCTAATCTAGCGCCACTATGTGACTGGAATCCGCTAATCGATACGCTCAACAGCGATCATCTACCTATTGTTACCGAACTAGAAACCGTAAGACCTACACTAAATCCAACTGAATCGAATAAAGGTAGAATTCCAAAATTTAACTACAAATTTGCAGACTGGAATAAATTTTCCTTTTTTTTCTAAGAGCATTTTACATAGATCCTTATGATGTAGATAACAAAGATGTCGATGAGTTATATGACCAGTTTCAAAATGCTTGATAAACTGCCGCAAGGCAATCGATACCAACGATAAAACCTGTACCGTCTAAAAAACATGTGGGTAATGTCTGGTGGAATGAGGCTTGTGAAGAGGCCAAAAAGGAGAAAAATATGAAACTAAAAGATTACTTACGTAGTAAGGGGACTGGGCGCGCTGAAAAACTTCTTGAGAAAAAAAGAGCAAAAAAATAAATTTAACAGAACCATTGCTTTTGCTAAAAGGCAATACTGGTCGTCCTTTTGCAATAATGAAGTATTCAGTTACAAAGACATACAAAAAGTATGGGGAAGAATGAAAACAATGAAACATGGAGTAAATCTACCTCAATACCCTATCAAATTCAACAATTGCAAATTCCCAACAAATTCAGAAAAATCTGAAGCCTTTGTTGACATTTTCGCCAGAAACAGCAGTTTGGAAAGTTTGTCTGCACAGACTAATGCAAACAAAGATTATGAAGAAAAAGAGCTTACCTGCGGTAGAGCAATCCATGAGACTGATTTGTATCTGAATGCCCCCATAACATTTGATGAAGTGCAGGAATGTATATCTAAAAACTGGGCACTAAGAAAACGTCTGTAGGGCTAGATGGGGTGTCCAATGACATGCTACGACACATCTTCCGTCTAATGTCTTATGTTTTTTTCATTGTTTTATTCATAAGTGCTGGCGTGATGGCATGGCATTGCCCCAAGTGTAGAAAAACGTTCAATCATAGTTCCCATTCACAAACATGGAAAAAGCCGGAGTGACATTAATAATTATCGACCCATTGCTCTTACGTCCCACACAGGTAAACTAATGGAACGCATCGTATTAAACAGATTAATCCATTACTGTAATAAACATCAGATCATTCCAAAAAACCAAGCTGGATTTCAAACAGATAGAACTACAATAGAACACTTAGTGAAACTAACAACTCATGTCAAACAACAATTTGCACGCCGAAAAAATATCCTAGCAACCTTTTTTGATTTAAGAAAAGCGTACGAACGTGTGAGACATAAAAGACTTTTGTATAAAACTAAATAATATTGGTATAAACGGTAACATGTATAATTATATTCAAACTTTTTTTAGAAAAAAGATCAATTCAAACAAGAATTGAACACACATATTCAACCCCAAGGATGTTAGAAATGGGATTACCCCAAGGATCTGTGATTTCGCCAATCTTGTTTAATATTCTAATGGCCGATTTACCAAAAGATTTATCTAAAGATGTTGTATTGGCGCAATTCGCGGACGACATTTGTTTATGGATGAATGTTACCATGAAGCGAAAAAAAAAACCCTTCACGATCACTTAATCATATACGCATCAAATATCAACACGAACTAAATAAAATCAATAGTTTTCTACTACTAGAAAATGAACTTATCTCTTTCTGTTGAAAAAAACAAATATTATACTATTCAATTCAGGGTACGACCCAGAGAATCTTCCTGTGTTTACTATAAATGGTTCTATCTTACAGTATGTGAAATCTGTAAAGTTTTTAGGTGTATATATATAAATTCTAAACTTTCTTGGAATCATCACATTGACTATATTACAAACAAAGCAAGAAAAAGTTTAAACTTTCTGAAGATCGTGACTAAACAAAAGTGGGGACAGATACAACTTTTTAACTGCTCTAGCAACGGCTCTCGTGCGTTCACGGCTTACGTATGCCCAAGAAGTCTTTTTTAGCGCGCGCCCCAATATCTTTTGAATAAATTACAAAGTATTGACTGCAAGGCTTATAAACTTGCTCTAGTGTTCCCACACATGCATCTAACTAGGGAACTTAAGTGAAGCTGGAATACTACCTCTTGAAGAGTTAAGAAAAGCATCTGCCTCAAAATTACTTTAAAGAGTCTTACCTTGAATAATTTCTGTACAAACGAGGTATCTTTAAAATCTGAAGTAGATTTTGCTAAACGAGCGCGAGAAATCCAATCATTAAAAACTATTAAGTCTTATATTTCCAATCAAAACATAGACTCTGAAATCACTAACATTGCTTCTAAACCATCCTTTTCACCAATTCCCAGGTGGGAACAAAACAAAGCCTCTTTTGATATCAGTTCCAATGAAATATCAAAAAAAGAGATCCCCTATATATTAAAGAATTTGTCAATATTCATCTGGATGAAAAATTACAGAAATTATATGAAGATTTTCACTGATGGCTCAATTTTAGACGATAACATAGCAGGTGCTGCTTTTATTATTCCAGATTTGAATGTAGAGAAAAACTCTATAATCTTGGTAAAAATCTGTCCATATTTAGTGCAGAGCTCATTGCCATTTTGATGTCTTTGGAATTTCATTTTACATTTCCCCCTAAATTCTTGTCGAATTCTGGGTGTGTACTGATAGCAGATCGGTTCTGGGTGCCCTCCAGGCCCAAAATTCAAAAATTCGACTTGAGATTATATTAGAAATTAACCATGTCATTCACCTTTATCACTTAAAGGGATCACTGTTACGTTTTATTGGGTACCATCTCACAGTGGAATTGTATCAATGAAAAAAGGTTGATCACGCAGCAAAAAAGAGCAGCTAGAAATATGGAAAGCACAACTTCACTTAATATACCTTTAGATCTTTCAGAATGCTATTTCTTAATTGACAAACAGACTGAAAAAAAGCTTCCAACAGTCCTTAAAGAACTCGGAATCTCAGTACTATCATAACTGTATTGCATACAGTTCTGGAACACAGAATAAAACAGCAAAAACTTATCTAACTCATATACCTAGAGATGTAAGAAGCTTAATCCACAGATTACGTTTAAATTCACTGAAAACAAAATTCAGTAGAAATGTTAGATGTATGTGTGGAAAAATGCACTAAGTGTTTCACATTTGTTAATCCATTGCCCCAAAACAAAGAACTTGATTATCATGGCTGGTGGTAATACTTCCGATAGATCGACGTCATCACTCTCTAAAATGTTGAATGATTATTCGTTTCTTAGATTAGTTAGTCAAAGTTTCTTACAGAGTCCAGTTGGCATTTTTCTTTAACTACACAATTCAACATCAGCATGAATGTTCATCGTGTTTATAGATGGCATCTTTTCATTCACTCTAACGGACAGTTCTTTGCTGCCGGTTCTTCTGACAAATCACGTGTGTCTAGTATCTGATTTCAGTCTCTGACCACACTTCATTGTCAAACTTCAGGGGCAGTCTAGTTCAGTCTAGAGCTATCTTGTTCAGTCACTTCAGTCAGGTCAATCTAGTTCAGTCTAGAGCTAGTGACTTCCAAAGCGTTCGGTGAATATCAAACAATCTTTTAAATCGTTTACGTTTGACAGACAAACTTTGAACACGAGAAGCTTTCATCCATTTTTCACACACAATCACTCGACTTACCGGGTGTCTGCAAAGACTGACACTGTTCGTTTTGCCTCACCAACGTTACGAAACACGCATGCAGCATCTCCACGTACTCAGAGGGAACGGAAATCTTAAATGAGACAGCGAAAAAGAAAACAGCCTATCACGAACATTGGGTGATTCCTGCTCCGACATTGAGATCATTACGGGTGTGCAGTTATGTCACAGTGGGAACAAAAAGTTACTACTAGTTGATCATTCACACTTAGTGGGAAAAAATTCTCTTTTTGAGCTTCAACTACATGAAACGAACTACTTCTGCCTCTCAGAACTCAGCGCGTCTTTCTCTCTTACGACCTTCGAGACAGACTTACAAAGACATTTCTTCCAATGACAGGTGTATTTGTATAAACTTTTGCATCATTTGAGTTTAGAGAGTGTGTAAAGAAAGGGGCTATGACTGTTTGTACCTTATATTCATAACCTTGAATATTATTTCAGAATGCTCCAGTATATCATTTAAAAAAAGAAAAAGCTGTAGAAAACCGCAGATTTGTAAAGAGTCACAGAATTATGAATGACACAGAAATTAAGAGCTTTATGTGTGCGGAAGATTGAGAGAGAGCAAGCCCGTACTGTGGAAGACAAGCTGGATGGGACGTAGTCATTGTGGAACACGTTGCAACATTACGATTATAGCGAAGCAATGAACAGTGAAGGCATTCCAATAAGGCTCGGCCCATGCTCTTTGAAGACATTGAAGATACTCCAATTGGAGTCAGTTTAGATGAATGCCACGAGCTGGTTTTATTTTAATCTGTTACTGAATCAGATTCAAACAAAGTGAAGGTCGACTCTGACAATGACATTAGTCTTCACTCCTAGCAGAAGATTCACGACTCTGATCTTTGTGTGAGTGGTGTCACGCCCCTTCCAACAACAAGAGGGTGTCCGTCAACTGCACAACAGTGCATAAAACAATCCCTCGTCATATCCCCAACCCGATTCTTAATCGTTAATGTCAATGAAAAATGGAGAAAAAACATGGGGTTCACTGATCACGAAGTAGATCATTGAAAAAACAAACCGGACCCATCTGAACGGTCTATATACTTTCTAGAGGGTTCCAGGCCTACGAAAAATTCTTCTTGAGATATGTATTTCTGTCTCACGTGCATATTTTATCCACGGAATCAATAGCACGTGAAATAATTCTTAGAAGCCTTTAAAACCAAAACTCAAATATACGTATCTGAGAGAACAAAACATTCAAAGCAAACTCTACCTGTTCGTCACAAAAGCAGAGATGTATGTAACAGAACATAAATTCAATAAAACAAAAGTAGACGTGATGAGCACATATCTGTTAAATTGCACGTACAGAAAAAAAAAAAATTAAAACAAAGAAAACTAAAAAAAAGAAAAAAAAAAAGGAAAGTATGGTATGGTATCTTTTGTAAAGTGAGATATGGACCATCGTATAATCGGTAAAACAAGCTTTAATGCAACTTTCATATGCCGTTCCTAACTGTAATCGATAAATGGTATTGTACAGTCCAATTCGCAAAAAAGCATGCATTATTTCTCTCGTTTCAGTGAAAAAAAATAAGTTTCGCTTTTTAATATCTTTGTTTTTTTCATAAAATAACCGTCACAAATTCCCTAATTAAACTTGTTTGGATTCGTATGTTTCGTCATGCACAAAACACCCGTTCAGTGATTACATATTCATTTATTTCAGTCCTGAAGGAACGTAAATGTTTCTCATGTTTTTCCTCTCCATGGGAATCTTCTTGAGGGGGAGAGCAGATTATTTTTGTTCTCGTCATGACGTCACAAGTCCTCTGGCTACCTCTGACCATCCCGTGTTGAACAGCAATTGTAAGTATGAGGTGATCCAACTATTTCTGTTGGGAGTATACCTGTGCGGCTGGCAACACAGAGTCAGGGTAAGTAATGCTTAGTTTTCAAAAGAAATGGACAGACAGACCATTCCTGGACAGACGTTTACGTACTGTTTTCCTCGTGCCAATGTTCTCCATCCATCCCACCTAAACGTTTTGAGATGACAATAAATTCTGAAGTCTGG
Organism: Conus betulinus; assembly: GCA_016801955.1. Classification (NCBI taxonomy): domain Eukaryota; kingdom Metazoa; phylum Mollusca; class Gastropoda; order Neogastropoda; family Conidae; genus Conus; species Conus betulinus. The sequence continues at coordinate 4,093 of JADBJO010036401.1, read as the reverse complement.
AAAGAAGCGAGATTGAATTCTGACTTTGCCTGTCGTTTCAAGATAACACAAATCGGCCGTGCAAGTTCATCAGAACCAGCTGCGTCAATACAGTTTGCTTCAGACTCTACTTTTCCATTTTTTTCCAACGAGAGTGAGAAAGGACCTCTTATAAATCTCTCGGCGGGTTTTTTCTGGAACCTGTTCTGTGAACCATAATACGTACGACGTACGACTCCATCTTCCATCAGCCAAGTGGCATGTAACCTGAAGATCAATGTGGAAGATGGACGGACAGCGAACAAGTGGGACCTCTCTGGTCACCTACAGCCCTAGGTCCTCAGTGCGATGGGACTATTGCCAGCTTTAACGTTGCTTACAAAATCGTTGACAGTATTGGGCGGCTGGTTTTAGTCATTAAGAAATCGCCATTAACGAAGAGAGCTGAATGATTATTGCAAGCGCTTAAAAGGGAAAGATTACACGGAACGGCCTGCCTGGTTAATTTCCCAAAGAGTGTCTTTTTTTTCAATTGTATGATACACTTGCGAACACGCGGGCTACATCACATCCAAGGGACGCTGAGGAGTGCCTTCTGACAGGACTGTACAGGGACGGATAGGTCATTGCCCGTAATGTACATCCACAGTACAACAATACAATGAGGACAGACTGTCCTTCATCCACGCTCATCCGGATCGTTTTTCTGTCACACAGACATACTTCATCCAAAATGTGTTTTGACAACATCTTCATCAGTTTCATACTGGTGCACAGGACAACCGTGCACATTCCGTTAAAAAAAAGTGGTTTGCGTTTTTAACTCGTGGGGCACTGTGTTAGGGTTTTAGACGGGGGGTGGAAAACAAGACCTGAAGAGAACATTCACGATAATATCTTTACTTTCTTTGCTGGCTCCTTCAGAAGTTTGAAGGTTGGGGTCTATATTCTTGGGGACCACACAGTCGGCTAAAGAGAGTGCGTAGTATGGTCAAGATGACACAACGCGTTTCTCGAAGTGTTGCTTCCAGCCAGAACAATTACCATAGACAACTACTCCACCATTCAGATCATTGGTGTTTTTACTCGGTCATGTTGCCAAGTATGATGGGGTTGATCCATACTCCTTACAAAATCCCACAGCTTTCCACATTCACCCTGCAGCAATTGGTTTTGTTTTGACAAGTGTATCGTACACCCTTGTATAGTGACTTTATATCACTGACTGTTCCTGAAATCCTCCGCTGTGTTCAACATAGGTAGGTTAGTGTGCCAACGCTCAGTGTGTGTTGTCTATGTGAGGTGTGCGACTACTGGTTTCAATTGTCGTCATAAATCCGGAAAAACTTGTGAAAAGATTCAGGTTCGCGCGAACAAGATATTCAGACCCATCAGCTTCGCATCTCCGTGCAATGATCAATTTTGATGGCGTACAGATACTTCATTTCCAATTCCACACCCCAATGAAATGAAGAAATCCAACTGATCCTGTTCCAGGTCCCCACTATCGTTGGTTCCTGGGATTTTAAAATTTAACGACTGTCTCTCCCGTCTACAAACGGGTTTTTGCTGGCAAGAACGATTGGAATGCTTCTGCATGGGCCGTCAAGACGAGGAGGACTGTGACAAAAATGTATGAAAGTCCGGGGCCTGTTCCGAGAAGAGGTCAAAAGCCGTTAAATGCAGGACCATGTGTGGGAGGAGGTTCAAGCCTAGCGGAATGATGACGAACTGTCTGTGACACGTAGAGGTACACTGCCGTCGCTGTCTAACGGTCACCATCTTTTGTGTCCTCAGCCTTTCGACCCACTTATTCTTGTCCCCAGCTATGATAACGGGGACGCACAGGTTCCGGTTTTAGGATTTCTTATGACGTCACCGTGCCCGTCAGTCGCAACACAGCTGATGGTTGCTGGATGGGGCACAGGGCTCTTTGACTGAATTTCGTCGAAAAGAAATGCGTTGGTCAATTGGGGGATGCTTCTTATGTTGGTTGGCCGTCTTGGTTTGGTTGTTGTGCTGGTCTTGGGTGTCTCTTAGAGTGGCACAAAACTGCGGTTTTTTTGTCAAGTCGACTGCTTTGGTTGGCTAATAATCTACAGAGCTGGTCCTGGTCTGGACAATCCTTTGACCTCGTCTACACTGTTTCTCCCTGTGAACAGAGGAAACAGTAAGATCCCTCCGACCAGATTGCTCGATTCTGTCCGGCCCAACTGACTGTGCTGGACGTGACGTCTGTCCCTGTTGCCTTCATTCAGAAACTGAATTTGGGACCCCATCCATTCACACCATCCAGCGCTGTGTACGTTCTACTTTCAGCTAATGGGGAACTCTACAATGGAATCGGCAGCCCCTTGCGAGAGAGTCTTCCACCCCTGGACATCTTTAAGGTCTCGCAAAATCTACGGTTTCATTCCACAACAAAATTTAAAAAATTCTGTGCGGTGATGTAAATATGCAAAATGACTTCCTTCTTTTGATGATGTCTGCGTGCCTGCCCCAAAAGATGAAATTTTCCTCATCAAAGATCTGTGCAGTTCCCGTACGTCCGTGGATATTTGTCTGTGGGTGGATGATCGCTGTTTGTCTTTGACTGGGAAACGGCTTAGTTGTTGTGCTCGTTTTGTTTATGAAAAAGCATGGCGTCTGAAAGTTGGTTCAGTGTGTTTGTAACCAACATCACCATGGCTGACTTTCTGAAAGGGTGCTATATTGTTTCTTTATTGGAATAGCGAGAATCGATTTCCGTCGTGGACAAATCTCCACACGATGCTCTTGGGAAAAAAAAAGGGCGCACAAGAAAAAAAGAAAAAGAAGAAAAAAAAACAAGCAGCGTAGTGACCTGCAAAAATGGCGGGACGGGATTTATGCTTGGTGTTCTAGTGATGTGTCAGACTTTGATCATCTTGTTTAACAACTGGACGTTTGGTTGTTGCCGTAGCTTTCCATTTCAGTCCCAATGAAATTTGAAGGGACTCCCACGTATCTCCAAGGGGCTTGCTTGTATTGCTGACTCTTGGCCTTTGCTGGTGGGTTTTCCTGCCTTGTTGGGATACCCTTTTTTCCGTTGAAATCAAAATGTGGAAAATTCTACTGGTTCTCAGACACCGGCCAGGGTAGTGCATACCTTGCCATGACCAAGACGAGACCCGTCAAAAGAGAGTAGAACGTTCGGTATGTTTTAATTGTATAAATTTCATTGTCTCCGTTTGTCTCCACTGGTCCGGGATGCATCTAATGCGTCGGTTCAGGTTCAATTTTGTCATGGAAAAACTACTCTACCAGGGTTTTGTTTCTCTGGTTGTCGCGGGACTTTAGACAATAGCTCGGATTGTGTGGTGATAACAGCGCAGTTAGTTAAGTAGTAGTAGGAGTAGAGTAGTAGTCAAAGTATAGTAACAGACTCCTGAGGTGGCTGGTTCCCCATTGGTCTTGTGGGATCTGGCCCCTATATTAGGGTGTCCCACACCAGGGAGAGCTCAATTGTGGGCCTCGCCTGTGTGTTCGAGTTGTTTCCGCATGACCTCTCTATCTCCCTTCCCTAACGCGGCCGGATATATAAATGATAGTAAATAAATCAAATCCTTCGTGTGGTACTACCGTAACCGTGTGGCCAAGACAGAAAGGAGGAACAGGGAAATAGGGGGGAGAAGGAAGCAGAAAGGACGGCGGAGGAACAGGGGGAAAGAAAGATAAGTGGAAACAATATGAGAGAAGGGGAGGGGATCAACAGATGAAAACGAAAGAAAATGAAAAGTACATAGGGGATAGTGAAGGAAAACAATGACTAGTGGCTATGAGTATTAATGGTTAAACCAGGGGTAAGCAATAGATAGAGTACCACTTAGTGAAGTGGCTCTGATCTGATCTAGCTAGATATAGAAAAGATTAGGATATCATTCTTTTCTTCTCATCTGTTCTGTGGCGGATATCTCTTCTCTCTCTCTCTCCTATCTCTGCTCTATTCTATATTATTATTTTATTCTTTTCGCTTTTCTGTTTGTTCTCTGTATGTTCTGGGGTATGTATGTTATGTTATGTTGTATCTCGACTCTCATCTTCTCTGATTCGTGGTCGGGGTAACGTGGTGTTGGTTTGGCTCTTATACTCTCTT
>JADBJO010036400.1:0-11072 GCA_016801955.1 Conus betulinus | reverse complement strand
CTCGTCGTGTCATTGATTATTATGTATGTACAAACCCAATTCATTGCCTTTTTCCTTTGCAACTTTGTGTCTCTGCCAATTTGTTACCTCTCGTTGCTTATGAAGGACGCCCAGTTTCTTTTTCTTCCTGTTAATAGTAGAACAAATAATGTTATGAAAGACAAAACTGAGAAATAGGTACATCAACTGTGCAGAATGAGTTACGTATCAAATTGTGTTGTTGTTGTGTGTGGTTTGTGTGGTACTGGGTGTGTGGTGTGTGGTGTGTGTGTGTGTGTGTGTGTGTATGTGTGTGTGTGCATTGCGTCTGTGAACATCTGCTGGTTTTAAAAAAACGCAGCCACCAGCACTCCTAGACATACAACCCCTTATGCCTACAACCCACTACCTGACAACAAACCTGAGCCCACAAGCATCCGTAGCACTACAAGACCCCTGAAACCTACACCCCCTGACCTACCAACTAACACCTGAGGCTTACAACAAACACTTGGAGCCTAACAAACAGCCAACCCGGAATGAGCGTACATTGAAGCGCAGGCCCCTGATCCTACAAAACCCCGAACTGACGACAACGGGGGGGCCCTCGAGCCCACAACATCCTGAACCTACAACCCCTGGCATCTACAAACAACTCCCTGAGCCAACAACAACCCCTAAGCCTACCCTCCACTAGCCTTGAATCAACCCGCTTAGCCTACAATCCGCCTAAGCTACCCCTAAGCGCACAATCCCTTGAATCCTAACAAAACCCTGGAGCCTGCTCTCAACCCCTATCGAGCCTAATCAAGATCGTGCTGAATTACCAATCACGACAGCCACAAATAATGCACCTGACTAGACTAACGATTCTTCAGGTTGGTTGGTTTGGGGTAATGTTCCAGCTTTACTCACCAACACACTCTCCCACCCAGTCATCAGGCAACAGGTATTGTATCAATAATCCATCCTATTTATTTGTTGTTGTTCAGGATTATAACTGCGAAATAAGGAAGAAATATCCGTTGACACCACTCTAAATTACATCATCCACAGGCGGTGGTGAAGCCATCTTGTTTGTGAACCATCATTAAACCTGGCTTCTGTCTTCAGACATAGAATTAGGGGCCGGTCTCGCATGCCAAGTTCAGAAACTTACTTTCATGCGTACAAATGCAGAAGAAGACTAACTAGCCACATTTCATAGGACACACTTACAACCTAGCCTGCAAGGAATGCTGATGGAGTGGTGTACGTGTGAACCACATCGAGTGGATAATACACACCCTCAAATGCGCGTATATCGACCACTGGGAGAGCTTGTATGGGATAACAGTGTCGTGATTAATAGAGAAAGACATTTCTTAAAAAAAAAAACGAAGAAGAACGAATAAAAGAAAAGAAAAAGTTGATAAGACTGCAATGTCTTCATGAAAGTTCTGAGAAGAAGGAACCTGAAGAGAATCCGGAAAGGTCGGAAAGTAAGCTCTGCCTACAACACATCGCCCTACCAATACAACAATCCATTGCCCGATGTATTGTAGTCTGTAGACTACTGACCTTGAAAATCCTGCATACTGTTGTTCTTTGTGGATTTCCGTTTTTGACACCCTTGGTAGATACAAACACCAGGCAATTTGTAGATGACGGAATCTCCGTTTGATGCCCGGACCACATCACACAAGATAGCCGTAGCCTTAGGTACCATGACGATTTCCAATCCAGTTGGACGAAAGCCTCGGCAGGCAATATGTATGTTTCTGTTCTTCAATATAGGTCCAGATTGGTCCCCTTGACGCCTTTTTGCATAGGACCTTATGTCGTATCATATTTCCCTGACAAGAATTCCTCAGTGTATTTGTCTTTGTTCTTTCCCACATTTCCACTCCCCCCCCCCCCCCCCCCACCCCCCCACCCCCCGCCCCACCCCACCGCCACCCCCCACACACCCCACACCACTTTTTTTTTTTTTTCGAATCTTTCCCAGTAATTAACATAATGATGGAAGAACTGTTAGCGCGGCACAATTGTATCTATCATCACAAAAATTGGTTCAAACAGAAACGGATAATGTTCTTTAAGAGTACCCGTCTTTTCCAGCTTAGAATTAATTGAGCTGCCCAAAACCATGGACTCCACGTGGTGAACACACCCTTGAGCATACGGTCAGAAACATATTCCGACGTTCAAAAGCGAGCTTCACTGAATAAATCCAGGTTTTTAGCGGGGCTTGCAGTTTCCAGAGAAAAACATCTAAGAATAAGCCGAAAACACCTGGTATGGGGTTCAGAAAGTGTTATAGCCACATCCAAAGTCCTCTCCGGGAACCAATGAACACCCTTCTGTGTTCAGAACTGTTCCTAACGGTTCTAGAGTGTTTTCTTTTAAAGCGATACGATCGCACGTAGGGACACTCAGAGCAGCGACCAATATAATCGTATATGCTGATTGGAATGTACGTATCCCAAGGATCACAACCTGAAGTGACATGTAGTCCTGTACATACAAATATCCCTTGGACAAACAATTTGGTGGGGAACATCTTCATCTCCATCATTGCGTGGCCAGGCTGCCGACGTATCTCTTACAGAAAATGCTTGCTTTTGATTTGTCAGTCCAGACAGGTGGCATTCCTAGGACAGTCCTGGCTGTTGTACAACACGCCACAATGATGTTGGTAAGCGATGCGAAGAGCTCAGAGACACATGGAAAGGACCTCTCACGTGAATGTGGCTCATGGTCTGTGTAAATACATAATGATCAATTTCCACCACATAAAGAATGATGCAGCTGGCCCTCAAGTTATCTGGCCTAAAGAAATCTGGGAAATGCGTGAAGTAATTTTTCCATCCGTCTCGCAAGTTTACTACATCACCAAATGTGAAGATCTACAATTGCAATGTCGTGCTTACAAGTTTCAATCCTGGGAATATTTGTTCTTTGCGGAAAAAAAACAAATGGGTTGTGCATTGTCTGCTACCAAATATACGGTTTTTTGCTTGGCATAATGAGTCATTTTGAAAGCAGTCAGGAGCGGGTAGAGGGATGCAACCAGACTCCGAGAAAATACCAGTAATGCGACCAATTCTGGATGCGTTTCTGAGAGTGTTGCTCAAATTCCCTGACCAACACTGCAGGTGTCTGTATTCTCTCGGGCCTGGTTGACGCCGGGATATATTATGAAAGGAAGCGTAGAGTACAGCCCTTTCATGTAGTCTCAGACCGAAATGGAAATCCGTAGCATCATCTTAATCATCCTCATTTCATTCGATCTAGCATTAGCATTAAAAAAAAAAAAATTCTGTGGCCCCCTTCATGCCCTGCTCTCATGGTGACCTCAATTTCGATGTCCTCTCCACGTCTGTGGCCTTGGTTTGGTTCCGTCGGGGTCACCGGTATCGCGAGTCCATGGGGGCTGTCGTTTGGACGGACGTGGTGGCGCCCTCCGGAGGGAGAGCTCACTCACGCCGGCTCCGCGACTAAGCAATTATTGTCGTCAGTAGGGGGCTTCGTAGGTGGTGTCCTGCGTATGTTAGATCAGAACAGGCGCCACTGAACCACCACCGAAGTGACTCGGCAGTAGTGTCTTTCTAGCACTGAAATAACCAAACACGGAACCCACTGAGACAAGTTATTAACTTATCACTGATGAGTGTCAAACCTAAGGAAACACAGAAACATCTTTCCGTACAAAACGAAAAAGTCACTGAAAGTTCCGTTCCCTGTACCAACCATGGTGTCTTTCCAACTGTGACCAGAAGACCTAGGCAATAGCCTTTTTTAGGTAGGTGTGCTAGTTCCTTAGAAATACCCAAAGGGGGACTAAAAAGCAACTGGGCAACGGAAAGCCTGCACACCAGTCTAACCTCCCCCACAAACAACCGGTCGGGGTCTGGCCGTCCATCTTAAGACTGAGCCTTCTCTGTCCTCTACTGAAATACATACGAGCACAGCACTTAGAATCATTGGACGGCCAAACTCATTAAACACACAGGAAAGACGCAAGTAATCCAAGCCTTTTCTCACGAAATTGGTTGTCTCTGCCAGTGGATAAATCTGAAGCTACTCCTGAAATCCTCCTCATGGAGTACAAAGTGTTAAAGGAAAGGTTGTAAATCCATACCCCCTAGCTAAACCTGGTGAAAATGGAAAGCGGTGATATCCACTCCCCGCTCCTCACCCCGCCCCCACACCCCCCCCCCCGGCCGCCCCCCCAGCTAACCACTGTGAAAAATGGATGGCTGTTAGAGATCCATCCCCCTACGCTAAACCCTGGTGAAAATGGAAAAGGTTGTGAGATCCTTAGCCCCCTATGGCTAAACACGTCATTGAAAAATGAAAGATGTGAGATCCATACCCGCCTACTAAACACTGGTGAAAAATGTAAAGATTGTGAGATCCTCCCCTATCTAAACACTGGTGTAAAATGGAAAGGTTGTGAGATCCATCCCCTAGCTAAACACTGGTGGAAAAGGAAAGGATTGTGAGTCCATCCCCTATACTAAACACTTGGTTAACAATGAAGTTGTAGATATCCAGCCCCCTAACTAAATACTGGTGAAAAATAACAAGTTCGGTAGTTCAGTGTGCTGATCAGTTGCACAGATAATGTGCACATACCAAATCGGGATGTACAGGTACACAACAGCTACACAACCAACAGACAGGTGTGTAGTTGAGACCAGAACTAAAAAAAAGTTAATGATCAAAAGACAAAACGGGGGAACAAAAAAGAACATTGTTTAGCCAAGGGGCTGCAGAAAAAGAGATGGCAAGAGAAGCCATATGGCATTTCAGAAAGCCCCCGTGGAGAGTGATTCCGGTGGGAAAAACGCATTCCAAATAAGTTCTCAGTAGAAATGAAAAATACTGCATGGCACCTCTTAGAATCAACGTCTCTCGAATTCAAAGGACTTGTTGTGCAATGAGAAACCAGTGAGTTGACCTGATATGCCTACACTGCAGGGAAAGCAACCAGTTGAATGTATCATGAGTGGATATGACAATTGGCGACTGTACGGCAGAAGTAGCACTAAAATTTTTAAGGGGATCTATTCATACCTTAACTTCGGGCCCAAGGATACCGCTAACGCCACTAGAAGGCCCATCAGTTGTCGGTTCCTAAACAACAGGAGTTACAGATCATGTTTCGTAAATAGCCGTGAGCAAACAACCAGCATAAGGAAACTGGTTACTTAAACAAGACTTATCACCAAAGAAGATCCTTAGAGAATGAAAAAAAAAACCGCTCCAGAGACCATATGAGGAATCGTCAAAGGAAAAGCAATTGTAATTGGCATTATCACGACTATTAGGTTTCCTAATTCTTGCCTCACTGACTTCATTTCAGTGGATTAGGAGAGGCAAGGAAAAGGGTGTGGAGGAAAGAATGGGGAGCGGAGAGGCAGAAGCTTAACAGAACCAACGATCTGATAATCTTACTCCTCTGACACCCTACAGATCTTCCTAAGGTTTCAGCTTTTGAAGATGGCTTGTCCGCGCTCCGACTTGCCGTGTGAGATTTCCCATGTGCTATGTTTCACCATTTCAGCCGTGGTGTTGAAGAGCTGCAACATTTTCATCATGGTCACAGTGCATTCTGACTTGTTCATTAAAAGCTGCATATCATTTTCAGACCATTGTCAATCCTTCTGCGGTTCAGACACGCTGTAACATTTTTTCAGCCATATCATATCATTCTGCTGGTAAGATCTTGCCACAACATTTTCAGCCATGTCATAGCATATCATTCTGCTGTAAGAGCTCACCAGTTGCGCTTTCATAAAATATTCGGCGTTTCCGAGCTGCAACATTTTCATCGACAGCCACGTTCATATTCATTCGCTGTTCGAGCTAAACATTTTCAGACCATTTTATATCATGCTGCTGTTGCAGAGCTGTAAGCAGTTTCACCATGTCATAACATTCTGCTGTAATCAGGGGGAGCTGTAACAGTTTCAGCCATATCCACATCATCTGCTGTTAAGAGCTGTAAAGTTTCACCATTGCACATAATTCCTGTTGTTAAGGCTTGTAACATTCCAGCCACGTCATATCATTCTGCTGTTAAGAGCATTTAACCATATTAAGCCGACGTCATAGCTTCTGCTTGTATAAGATCTGTCACAGTTTTTCATCCCACGTCATATCATTCTGCTGTAAGAGCGTGTAACATTTCAAGCCATGTCATTGGTGATCATTCTGGTGATTAAGAGCGGTAACATTTTCACCATATGTCCCATATCATTCGTCAGTTAAGAGCTGTAACATCAAAAAAATTTCGCCATGTCTAATCATTCTGCTGTTTAAGCTTTAACAGTCCTCACCATTTCAGATCAATTCTGCTTAAGAGCTGTAAACATTTTCAGCCGTGGTCTCACAATCATATTCTTCCAAGCACTCATACGTCCGCGTGGAGGCACTTTCCTTTGATTTCTGTCTAACCCTTGTCATTGCTTCTGAGATAGAAACGATTTTATGTGCTGGCAGTATCAGATCCCAACAGTTATATCATCAGGTCGTGTGTGTAGTTATAATTCAAGTTGCCCGTAATTGATCATATCATAAGAGATGTTTCCTATATCACGCACGAAAAAAAAATCATTCAGAATTATTTTGTAATTGTCTTCATTGTAATATCTTTTAGCATGAAATACTTTCAAAAAAATCCCTCACAAGTTTTAGGAGACTTCCGACCAGATTCGGTCAGAACGCTTTTCAGTTTTGTAGAGTGTTTGTCTGACTAGCACGAAGTAAGTCTGGCTGATCTCAAAATAGAATATCAAACCACAACAACAAACACACAAAAACAAAACAAACACTACAGCTGCTTGCTTGCTTGCCATTATCTCTACCACTCGGGAGTCAATAATATGCAGACCTTCCTCTTCAAAAAAAAAAAAAAAGCAACAATTTTTCTTTACTTTCTTCTCCTTAATGATAGTCTGTCCGTGTTAGTAATGCATTATTATTACAAATGACTTTGACTTCTTAGGAGTCTTTCTGTACTCCGGAATGCCACTCGGGTAAGCGTTCACCCACACACCACCACACAAGCACACAACACACACACACAACACACGTAAGCATATCTAGCTATTGCGTATTTCCTTGCTTGTCGAGATTCTCCTGGATGTGTTCTTCTACATATCTGAAGATGTTGCATCAAACAATGAGCAAGACCTCATAGAAATGTTCGAACCATGATCTCTGTGTTTCCCTGTCCTCCTCGCCGCTTGCTACTGTCATGCCCCTCACCCAGTCCTGGATCTCTTTCAGGTTGTCCCCCTTTGTTGATAACGCTGCACCGTTAGCACTGTGGGACTGGGCGGGCTACAAGAGGGCCCCGACAACTGCCTGCTGTGTGAAATGTGAATAGCCGACAATCGAGCGATTTATTTACGACTGCCGTACTGATGAAGAACAAGAGCTGGTCATAATTACATAGTGAAAATGATATACATAATGATAAGAGGACAGTAATGAAAACGTGTATCGAGTTTTAGTTGTGTTATATTGTCTTGTGTGTGCGTGCGTGAGTGTGTGTGTGTGGTGTGCTGTGTGGGTGTGTGTGTGGGAAGGTTTGGTTTTGTGGTGTGTTGTGTGTTGTGTGTGTGTCTTGTTGTTGTGTTGTGTTGTTTCTGGGTGGGTGTGCGGCGCGCGCGGGCGCGCGCGTGTGTTGTTTCGTGTGTGGTGGGTTGGTCTTCCTCCCCACCCCCACCCCGCCTCTCTCTCTCTCTCTCTCTCTCTCTCTCTCTCGTCTTCTCTTCCAACCCCCCCACATACAGAGAGAGAGAGAGCGGAGCGAGAGAGCGGGGAAGTCCGTATTTCTGTCTCGCGCAAACACGCCAGCAGCAAGCATCAACAGACACACGCGGTTTCAGTTTTCACTGTCATTACTCTCACATTACAATTGACCTTCCGCACAGCGACCAATTGTATACCGGGCGGTTCGCCCGCCGGATCTGAGTTTTTTTTTGTTGTTTTGGTATTTACCTTTTTATTTTTCGCCACCATCTCTTGGTGTCAATTTTCTGAGGTTGAAGGACTCGTTCCGAATAAAAAATTTTTCTATTATGTACCTCTTGCTTCCACGCCCTTTGCCACCCTCTCGCTCGTCAACCTATCCACGAGATTCGTTTTTCCTGCCAAAGTGTGGGCCTCGTATGGCGCTATCCTTGTCACTCTCACTTCAAAACGTTAGACAGCATTCGTAATGCAGTCTCTTATGGCATGGTGGTTAGCACGTATCGGGGTACCTCGGTTCGGGCTTTTCACTTCACTGGTTCGCTACTATCATGGACATCTTTATTTGTGGGACCTCTTTGAAACGCCCCCTTTATCCCCAGCCCCTGTTGGGATCAGTTCCCTTCACCGCTCATGACGCGCCCCCCCTTAAATGCTGGACCATGATTGGCTTAAAGTACGTTGTTATTGTCATTACTTCGGATCTGGTAGATTTTCTGAGCACGTGTCGCTCAACGACTTTACCCGACAACATCGCCCAGGTGTTGTTCGAGGGATGGTTGACCCGCACGGCGAACAAGATTTGAAAGCGCCACGAGTGTAGTGTATCGCCCGTAATGCAGTCCTCAGATCTGGATAGAATTCCAAACACATACTCCGTCATCAGTATGATCATCCTGAGTCTTTGAGGGTAGCTCTCATGAACCATAGCCGTCATGCATGCTTAGGCTCAGCCACTTTTTCACCGATGCCTCCTTTCACACCACCACACTATGTTTGCCCGTGGCTGATTCTGTACGGAGCGTCACCGGTGTGGAGGCAAATTCAGGGGCTGTCACTGGCGCACAAATGCCCGGCAGGGTGGAGCCCTCTGAAGGAGGGAGATTCCTGCACCCAGCGCCCATGACGCCCCCCCCACCCTGCTCCTGCAATTCATAGTCGTCGGTATGCCCGGATACTAGGTGGTGTCCTGGGACAGACCCACCAGGCACCAGGAACATACCGAAATCTCCCCGGCAGCCACGCGCCCAGTTCTTTGCTGGGTGGCAGCATGACAACTCCCATTGATTGCTCCCGCGATCGCTGGTGCCGGGCCGTGGCGGGCCGGGCAAAGCTGTGGTGTAGGCGAAGCGATCGAAAGGAGCGGCCCTGTGGTTGCATGCCCACAGGAGCCAAAGAAGGGGACACGCCCCCCCCCCCCCACCAAACACACACAACACACACACCACACACAACACACACACACAACACACACCCCCAAAATAATCCAAACAAAAAAGAGCATTAATAGATGGTATATATATCGGCCCCCAGTCAGCCGTTCCAATGTGGTATCAAACATGATGTCTCAGCGGTCTACACGCTATCTGACAGACCCCAGTTTTAATTGTCCCAATAGATGGTCTAAACCAATAGATCACTTTTGAGCAATTTCAGACTAATTCATCCCATGTTCTTGTTTTAGCACTCCTCTCCCTACTTATTATATCTCCTTCAGAGTACTATCTACTGTTGTGAAGCTGTTTCATTCTAATTGTATACTTATTGAAAGTCTTATTCCTCTCTCCTTTCTTCTTTTCTTTTCAGCATTTTCTTTATATTTATTAATGTTATTCATATCCTATTGTCGGGTTTGCTTGCTGTTTGTCATACATCTTATACAATCGCATACGCAGAGACTATAGTATCCCAATCGCTTGTTTTACTATCCGCCCATCTCTATCCTCTCCATTTACTTTTAATTCCCACTTCCCTTCAATCCGGGTGAATCGAAAACGGACTACCAGGAAAAGCAGATATAAAATATATTCTCTTCTCTCCCTCTCCTCGCTCTTCTCTCTTCTCTCTTCTTCTCTGTTCTCTCTCTATCACAACTCAACAACAAACCACAACACACACAACACCAACACACCCAACCCACCCCCTGCACAAAAAACACGCAGCGCGCCAGAACCCACCACACCGCGCGCGGCCAGCCGCGCCCACTAAGACCCCCGCCACGCACACGCCGGGGACGCTCGCAAACATAATCCAACCGTACACACACACACCTCCATTACCACCCACACACCAATAACCAACATCCACATCCACAACACACATCTAACTAAAAACCACCACAAACCCCACCGGCACGCGCGCCCTCACGCACGTACCCGACACCCACGGCGCACATGCAACCGCGACGGCGACTGCCGACTGTGCGCACATACCACACACCCCACACACACAGACCACTACACACACACAGAAACACACACACAACACGCAAACACATAGGGAGTGTATGCGTGTACACGTGCCCGCCCCGCCACACCCCCCCCCCCCACCCCCCACCCCCCCCCCCCCTCTCTCTCTCTCTCTCTCTCTTCTCTCTCTTATATATATATATATCATATAATATTGGTTGATATGTTATGGTGACGTTTTATGTATGCGCATGTGGTACCCTTATATGTATGTATGTGTCTGTTTAAATGTATATGCATATGTGTATGTGTTGTATGTATGTATGTATGTATGATATATATATATATATATATATATATATATGTTTAAATGTATATGCATATACGTTTTGTGTGTATACATACATAATATATACATATATATCTATCAAAAATACCAATAAAATGCCTAATAGAATTCTTAAAATGCTCGACCCCCTGGGGAGCACATCTGTTAAAAACAGAATGCGTAAAAGGAAGTTTTAAAATGAAGTTTTAAAATTTTTACCATTCTTTTTTAACAGATATATATATATATATATATACTATATATATATATATATATATATAATAGGATTTTGATAGGTTGCTCCCCAAGGGGTTGAGCACTTTAAGAATTTTATTAGGCATTTAGTGGTATTATGTGTATATATATATATATATATTATATATATAATATATATATATTAGAGAGAGAGAGAGAGACGAGAGAGAGAGGAGAGAGAGGAGAGAGAGATCAATAGACAGATAGATAGATATAGATATATATACGCATATGCGCACTATACTTCATGCCAAAGCGAAGGTCATGCTTACAATTTCACTTGAAGAGAATTCATCGTGGACAGGATCATGGTTTGCTGATTTTGAAATTTGTGTTTGGATATGTGAAACTCTCTC
>JADBJO010036399.1:0-11074 GCA_016801955.1 Conus betulinus | reverse complement strand
GGTTGTGTGTTGACGCGATGGAGGGCAAAGGTCAGGGTCTGGGTCAGACCGAAGCAGATGGGATGTAGGGCTGCTGGTGTGGTGTTACCCTGCATTGTACTGTTTTATAGTGTATTGTATCGTATTGTAAGGTGGTATATGGCATTGTGTAGGCTTACGTTGCGATTTATACTGTTTTTCGCGCGGCATTGTATTGTGTTGTATTGTATGCTTTACATTGTATTGTATTGTATTTCTGTTGTATTGCATTATATTGTATGGTATTGTATCTTTTTGATTCCATTTGATTACAATTATTGTGGCATGAATGGGTTATGTTATCTATTCTGGTACTTCTGTGTGTTGTATTTTGTACCGTATTGTATTACATTGTATTTCGTCGTATCGTGTTGTATGGCTTTGTGTTTAACTGTGTTTTATTTTGCATTGTACTGTGTCGTGTTTTAGTGTGTTGTGTTGTGATTGGCATTGTATTGTTTTGTACTGTGGATGTACTGTGTTTCACTGTACTATACGGCGTTGTGATGTATGCCCATCGCATTTTATTATGTTGTGTTGCATGTAATGTACTGAGCTGTGACATGTAACATTGTACGGTATTGAGTTACATTGTATGGCGGTGCTTCGCGAGCGTCGAGCTGTGATGCGATGCATTTCATTGATCATATGGTTTTCTCTACGTCGCCTTGGATATCGATTGTATCACATCTCATTTTTGTTTTAAAGTATTGTATTCAATTGTGTTGTGTTTTATTGTTTCGCATTGTGGTCGTATTGAGCTTGCATTTGTATGGTCGCATCGTATTGCATTCTTGTGTTTTGTACTGAATTGTGTTGCATTCTATTAGCATGGTATGGTATTGTTCTGTATTCCATTGCACTATATTGTCTTGCATTGTATTATATTGCATTGTATTGTATCATTTTGTACGGTTTCAAAACGAGGTGACTGAGGGCGGAAAATAAAACAAAGTTTTAAAAGAAATGGCATTAGTTCTGTCAGACGATACAAACAGATTACAGGAAAAAAAAAAACAATGCATTTCGACCTCTTGAGTATTCTCAGGCAAAAAACAAGCAACATTAAGGACAATGAAAACGAAGAAAACGAGCGACCAAATTTCAACTCCCAGGATCCCTTCTTAACGGCCTCGTTTTCATCCAACACCCATTTTGGCCGAGGCCGAATATGAGAAGATACGTGGTTTGCACGTTCTTCATTTTCATTGCCCTAAACGTTGCTGTTTTTTTACTGAAGAAAGACCCAAGAGGTTGAAATGCCTTTTGAGTTTAGTCCGTGTATGTATACTCTGTTTGTCCTGTATCGTCTGGCGGAACTAGTACTGTATCTTTTTTTAAAATTGTATGTACTGTATTGTATGTTATTACGATAAAAGGTATGGATGCATATCAGATCTCGGTTTTCAACATCTGGTGCTGTACAACTGCCTGCCTTAAATTGTACTGTCTTGTGATGCATTATATTTCCACCAAATTGTATTTCATTGTATTGTATTAGAGAGAGAGAGAGAGAGGAGAGAGAAGAGAGAGAGAGAGAGAGACATTTGCTCGTTAAGAGTTCCCTTTGCACACACTGAAGGCAAAATGACCCCTTCATGCTGATTTGATAGGCTACTCTATCTGCCCACTGGTTCACGGGCTGGCTGGCTCTCTTACCGCATATTCTCAATGATGGTATCAGATGTGGAGGGTGAGCTAGGCGCAGTGCGCACACAAACACAACACAACCACACACACACAGTAGTTCGCGTACGGACAAAGCCTACGTTAAAGCGAAAGGTTTGCCTCGCTGAACGATGGATAAACAAGAAGCTGGTCCCTACTCGTGCGTTGTTATTTAAGCGGGCGGCCGTCAGTCTGAACAGTTCTCTCACGCGCGGACGCTCAAGGTGGGGTGGGTGGTGTGGTGCCGGAAGTAGTTGACGACCTGCGAATGAGGTTAAGTCAGTGGGCTCCGACAGAGGCGACTGGTGAGGAAAGCACAAGCCGAGATGGATATTCTCAGCCCTCTAGCCTCTAGTTCAATAGATTATTAGCAGAACCGCGATACACAAGCGAGATGACATTCCCAGCCTTATTAGCCTCTCTAGTTGTTAAATGGATTTTTTAGCAGAACCCCAATAGACATTCTCACTCCTCGTGGCCTTTAGTATTTCTTTTTTCTGCCTATGCAGGCTGATACTCCTGGGACACTCCCTGTATAAGCAGGCAGTGTGAGTGGAGTTTTTTGTGTGTATCACACGTTTTTTATCCCCCCCCGCCATTAAGGCAGCCATACTCCATTTCTCGGGGAAGATGCATTCTATGTGTAACGTGTCATCCATACAACCGGCCAAAATGACCTTCTCTTCCGAAAGTTGGTGATGGGGGTTTTTTATTGTTTTTACGTATGGGTGCAAGATGTTATGTGGCGTTCACACACGGAACCTCGGTTATAGTCTCTTTCGAAGGGACTGTGGGAAATGGAGTCAGAACCAAAATATTGACGTCCCAGGAAAAATACCCCGGTACCAAAACGGCCGGCGGAGATTCGAACCCGCAACCCCAGGATACCAATAGTACAAGTCTGGCGCTTTGCACCGAGTTATTCCGGCCCCCATGGTCTCTAGTTAAATGTATTATTTAGCAGAAAGCACGATAGATAATCCTCACTCCTCTTTGCCTCTAATTAAATGGATTCTTATTAGCAGAACTACGATAGGTGGGTCTTCGAGCATGCCCGTGCAAACATGTTCTTTCTTTCAAAAATAATCCAGGACCAAGGTGTTGAAAGAACAAGAAACAGATCACACCAAAACGTCCGTTTCAAACCTATCAGGATCTACCTAATGGTTTGCCACACAATGGTGAATGTCGTTGATGTTTCAGTTTTATCTCTGTTCGCGTTGTCAGTTCTGTATCAAAAAGTTTGTGTTCATATACATTTGGTTTGGTTGGTGGGTAGACTGCTTTTGGCTTCTGCCTGTAAGCAGAAATACTATGCCCATGTGTGTTTGTTTGCTGTCTGTCAGCTAAAAAATTATGCCTCTGTAACTGAACTCCAATTAAACCAAACTCTCTGGAATAGACTGAATAGGGCCCAGGGACGAACTCATTAAATTTTGAGTTTGGTTTCTGATCCGCATCCCATGACGAATCCAGGATTCGTTCAGCGAGGTCTTCCGCTTGAATCGAAAATCAACACCAATGAAGTCACTGCTTACAATGATGATAATGTCTGTTAAATAATATGCTTTCATAGAATACGAAAAACTTTTGTAGGAATTCAGACGTTAGAATTCCCGTCTTTCTTCTTTTTTTTTGTTTTTATCTTTTGTCTTTTTGGTCTTCACAATACTTACTATTTTGTTGTGTTTTAAAAAGCACACGGGAAGCCTAACTAGACTGTCAGTTCTATATACATCATGTATCCATGAGGATACACAACTCGACATTACTCAAGAGGACCTTTTTAGAAAGAAAGAATAGAAGAAGAAAGAAGAAGAAGAAAGAGAAGAAGAGAAAAAAAAAGAAAAAAAACAGTGAAAAAAGCATCAATTTTATTCTAGTGCTTCACTGCCATGTCCATATTGGCAATTAGCCTTCGAATGGAGCAAAGCAAGGCTGAGTCATCAACCTGGCTTAGTACTACGCCAACAGGCGTCTACAAATGTCAGGGACATAGCATGTTCACTAGTTCATCGCCACCGCCACGGGGAATCTCACAAAAACGATTTCTGTCACATCTCTTTCGTCCGTCGTGTTTTGTGTTCTGTCTCGTTTCTCCCTGTCTCTCTCTGTCTGTCTTCAAACACATACTCTGTTGTGTGTGTGTGTGTGGTGTTGTGTGTGTGGTGTGGGGTGTGTGTGTTAGTGTGTGGTGGCGTTGTGATACATTTCTGTTTTCTCTTAGGTCTCTCTCTCTCTCCTCTCTCTATCTCTCTCTCTCGCTCTTTCTTAATCCCTCCCTCCCTCCCTCCCTCTCTCTCTCTCTCTCTCGCTCTCTCTCTATCTCGCACGCGCGCGCGCGCGCTCATATCCTTGGGAATATAAAGATCATCAAATCAGTCAATCTCTCTCTCCCTCTCTCTCTATCTGTCTCTCTCTCTCTCTCTCTGTCTCTGTCTCTCTCTTCTCTCTCTCAAAGATAGGGCAAACTCTGAGAGAGAGAGAGAGAGAGAGAGAGAGAGAGAGAGGAGAGAGAGAGAGAATCATGTTGCCCATTGGCTATGCTGAATTCTCCCTTTTGCCAGTGCGAAACTTCTCATTCCAGGTAATAAATCCAAAGTACAGCAGGTGCGAGACAAACCAATACGATTGGTGACGTCACCAACATTCCCACTGTTAAATCCGTATCTCATGGCACACTGTACAGCGATTAACAAACAACACACACATACCAACACACACACGCGCGCGCGCGCGCGCGCGCGCGCGCGCAGGCACACACACACGCTCGCAGCTATGCTCGCGCGCGCGCGCACACACACACACACACAGACGCACACACCTTCACATATCAATCACTCTCTCTCTCTCACGCACACACAGACACACACAGACACACACAGAGACACACACACACACACACACACACACACACACACACACAAGTATAATCCTTAGGCCAGTCAGCTGAAAAGAAGAAGAAGAAGAGGAAAAAAAAGAACCTAAGCTGACCGACATGAAAAGAAAGAAAAAAAAGAAAAAAAAAAAAGAAAGGACTGGACATGGCCAATAAAAGAGCTGGATTTGCAAAATAAAGCGGCGAGGTTTCATTTAGAGTGTGCTTTATTTGTAGTTTGTGGTCGCTGTGAGGTGAAGGATTCTTTGGTTTGTGCTTGCTTTGTGTCCCCTTCAGAATAGTGAGCAGTGAGTGAATCTTCATTGTAGATGCGCTCTTGTGATAGAAGTGTGAAAAAGAAAACCATAATAGTTGTCAATTAAGACCTATGGTCAAAAATTCGGGCCGTGTTTGTTTTGTAGTAACAGACCACAAGGTTAGTGTTTCCACTGTAATCTTTATTTTGAAAAGGTTATTATAGCTCTTTCTTTTTAATTTGTTTTTAAAGGTTTAGTGTCTAAAATTTAGAATGGAGTGCGGGCTCTCTGGAAATCGGCTATTAGACGTACGATTTTTTTAAAGACACCATGTACCCAGTTTGGAAACAGCATCATGGTTCTAATTTAGGCCTTCTACGCCGAAGTGTGGACGTGTGCGGTCTGGTACCATTTAGACATTTAGATATGCGTTTTTCAACGGTTAACATGTTATAAAGATTTCGTGTATCAGCGTCTCTTTGCGGGCCCAGGATCAAAAAGGGTGGCCGACCCGGTTGATCTCTGGTAGTTTTTGTATTGCCGGATGTGTATTTGTTAAAGTAACGGCATCATTCTGTCATCGGCGGGAAACGGGGAAAAGGTACAGTGTCTGAGTAAACCAGAGTTTTTTTTTTTAATTTTTGTTTAGATGAGAGGATGAGAGACAGGACGAAGACAGAAGACAGACAGACAGTACACAACACAACCACACACCACAAACACAACAGCGTGAGAGAGAGAGAGAGAGCGAGAGGATGAGCGGAGAGATGAGCCGAACGAGCAGAGAGAAAACCGTTAGTCTCAGTCTCTACAGGGACAAGTAGCTGTGAAACCGGAATCTATCTATCCAAAGCATGTGTTGTCACAGGCCGCCGGGCTCATCGCACCACAGTTTCCATTGTGACCGCTCTGTCTGAATATTAACACACCGAAGGTGAGCATATCAACCAGTGTAGGCGCCACCAATAATGTCCCCCCCCCCCTCCACCCTCCTTTTTCCCCCTTTCTCACATATGGGCATTGTTTCACCTCTCAAAGTAGATTGAGTAGCAAACTTTTGCCCACCGGACGCAATAGAAATCGGTTGCTTGGGGGGGATCACAATTGTACGTGACGCCACGTCGTTACTAAACCACTGAACCCTCCATATATCGTATCATCCAAAGACCTGGCACCCCTAGCCTGTTTAATTACGGTATATAAGGAAGCAGGAAAAGAAGAAGGAAAAAAAAATAGAAACTGCCTCTGACACAGAGACTAGCTTCGCCGAACCAATGGTTAGGGTAGGCCCCCAAGCTCTGGAAATAGCGGGTTGGGCCTAATGCGCAGTGCACGACATCTCTGCATAGTCTGGGGGTTTTTTGTAGCCACGAGACAGTCTTTCGGAAATTACTCATGTTAAAGTCATTAATGCATTTATCCATCTAGCTTTTAAATAATGCGCAGTGTGGTACTCGAAACTTAGCGGGTGTGTTGTAGCGATATGAACTAGTCCGCATGTCAGTCGATATCTCTTGATGAAACATGAAATGGGATCCGGACTCTATTCGCATTCTAGGCTCGGTTGGTTGGCTTACAAGGACACCTTGATACTCTTGCCAAGGTCAGTTGAGGGGAAATGAAGCATGAGGGTTGAGGGGTGGTTTCCGTCAGTCTGAAGAGGTCTCGGTTAGCTGTTACGGCATGTAACAATGGACGAGAAGGGGGGGGGGGGGGGGGAGGAGGGTTCGGAGGTTCCGGGATTGAAAACTGTGACGCACTGATTCTGGGGTGCGCGGGAGGTGAGGGGGGGGCGGGGGGTCGGCAGGTTCGGGTCGTTGAAAACTGTTGACGAATGTTCTAACTCATCGGAAGCCGACAGGGGTCTTTAAAAACTCACGTAACGTGCTGCGCGCGCTTAGTGTGTGTGTGCTGCGCGCGCGGCACAGGCACAGAAAGAGAGGACACACAAACTCAGAGACCAGAGAGAACGGGGGAGGGCGGGCCGAGAGGGAGCGAAAGAGAGAGTAGGAACCGCAAAAACATACGCCACCAAACCTCACACACAATAAACGCAAAACGCGCCGCACGCCCACACACAACAAAATAGGACACAAACGGGCCCAGCGCGCGGGCACACACCACACACACAGATACACACAAAACGCGCGGCGCGCGCGCCGCAGAGAGAGAGACACAGAGAGAGAGAGAGAGAGAGAGAGACGTGACGAGAGAGAGGAGAGGGAGAGAGTCGGGGGACCGGTGAGGACACGCACATAATACGCAACACTACGCTTAATACTTACGCACGCACGCACAGGAAACAACACACAAAACACACAACTCCCCCCCACCCCCCCCCCCCCCCCCCCCCCACCCCCCCCACCCCCCCCCCCCCACCCCCCCCCACCCCACACACACCACACCAAACGAGTATGGATTACGCGCGCGCGCACACATCACACACACAAACAACCACACACACACACCGCTCACAAACACTACACTACCAACTACACTACAATACTCACTACACTACATACCATACAGTTACACTACGACTAACTTACACTACACTACGACGAAACGTACATCCACTACCACTACACGTCACCACACACACAACACACACACACAACACACACAAACACCACAACAAACCCCACTACACAATACACTAGACTACACAACACAACACACCACGCGCGCGCGTGCGCGCCACGCGCGCCTCATGACACACTACTTTCAGTAACATACACCACAAACACACCACACACACACACACACACACACACACACACCAACCACACACACACAAACACACACACACACCACACACAAACCACCACACACACACACCAACACACACACACCACACACACACACACACACATCACACCACAACACACACACACACACACACAAAACACAAGGCGCGGCGCGCACCAGCAACACACACCATCACCACACCACACACACACACACCACACACACACATCACACACACGAGCTGCACACACCCACACACAACACCGTTACACACAAGGTAATGCGCGCGTGCTTACACAAACACACATCACACAAACAACACACCACACACACACACACAGCACCGACACGCACGCCGCACGCACAAAACCACACACACCACACACAAACAAACACCACACACCACACACAAACACAAACCACAGCACAGGCCCAGTCTGCGCGCGGCCGTTCACCCACGCCCCACCGACCATCACACGCACATTAGCACCAACCACACACACACAACACACACACACCCACCCACCACACACACATACACGCACGCACGCCCGCCACGCCACACACACAAACACTACTGTGTTGCTCTTTGTGTGTTGTCCGTGTGTGCCGTGCGTGTGTGTGTTGGATGCGTGTGTGTGTGTGTTGTGTGTGCTGGTGTGTTTCTTGTGGTGGTGGGGGTAGTGCGTGTGGTGTGTGCCCACCTGTCTCGGAAACAGCGCAACTAATGAACCGAAATTTAATGTATTATGATGCCAGTCGTCAATGACACAGCCGTTCAATGCATCGAGCATAATCCATTAGGAATTACGTCTCTGCTTTCAAGCGAATCGCATGGAGGCAGAACAGTATCTTTAAAGGAAGCAAGTTGCAAACGTATAGGTCATGTGTCTGTGGTCCAGGGGCTTGACCGCTCTTCGCGTGTGTGGTGAGAGGAGCGTCATCTACTTTTTTGAATAAACAATCTTTCTGAACTATTTGACAAGTTTACGTCTTTTGAAAAGAAAAAAAGATTCATTTCACTCTATTCACTTGTTTATTGTGGGGATCTAGTCTCAGTTTCAGATTCATGAACGATGTGTCACAGCGTGCGGGACTTGTCCATATACGACTGGTCCGTATCTACACTACTCGTCGGGCTACACTGCACAGGGGCTGCTGTTATATAATTAACTTACTATAATATATATATAATATATATATAAATATATATATATGGTGTGTGGGTGTGTGTGGTGTGTGTGTGTGTGTGTGTGGGTGTGTGTGATATTATAGTAAAAGATAAATAATAGGTAAAGACGTATAGGAAAAGTAGGCATGCTATTTCATCAGCACGTTTACAAATCGTTCTTGTTATCGAAATTTGATAGAGTATTTAAAGTTTGTGAAAAAACAAACAAAACAAAAAGAGATTTACTTTCCCGTACAAGACCAGAGCCCAACTGAAAACAAGCCATGATTAAAGAAGATCTGACCTGGTCGCTTTCAACTATAGGTTACATATCAGTCGTATTTGTGAATGTCCTTCAGATTAAAAGCCAATCAGTACAAAAGGCCTACTAAGAGGTCTGATAAGTACTTCCAGACTTCGACGAATCTTTTCCTAATTCCAGCAGAAATCCAATCACAGTCGTCGTGACAACGTTTTGGGGGAAACTGTGTCCTTGCTCAACCTCCTGTACAGTGTCGGACGAAAACTATGACGAAAGCACAGCCCTGAAACACTTTGAGCTGGTATAGACTGAAGGAGTATGTCGACGACCGAGCAAGATGACGCCCTTTTCGGTGATGAGTGACGACGACGAGAGAGAAAAACCATGAGTCCGACCTCGCATCTTTACTGTTCTTGAACGGCGCCAAAAGGTGAGTTGTGTGAGTTGCAACATACTACCCTGCCAAAAATATTGTTCAAGGGATGTATCCTTTTTTTTTTTTTTTTTTTTGGTTTTAATAGAAGCCCCTGTTCCGAAATGTCTTATGATAGCGTCCCCCCTTTGAGAGAGAGCTACTTTTGGAAAAAAACATTAAGGTCAGACTTATTTTCAACATAAATTGTGCCAGCCTGCGCGTTTTATTGCTATTTAGGTACAAACTTAAGGGGTTTTCCTCCATACATCACTTCGTTTTCTACGGAAAGAAAAACGCGAGGGAGAAAAATCTATTTAAAGGGAGAGACGTGGTAGTGTTTGCGGTTTTTGTTTTTTCCCTCGGATACATGCTCGCGCGCGTGCTCACCCCCCCCCCACCCCCACCCCCACCCACCCACCCACCACACACACACACACGCACAACACACACACACACACACCACACACACCGCACGCACACCACACCACACACACACACACACACACCCTAACACCCACACGAAGTTTCAGAAACACCAGAAATCATATAATTCAACTTTGTTTTTGTTTCACATAGATTTTATTAATACGTGGTTTCTTTGTTTTTGCAATAATTAACATATAATCAACTGAAAAAGACTAGTTAGATGGGTCAGTAATACACTAAACTTGTCCGAGCACACTCACTGTCATTTGCGACGTAAAAATAGATATAAATGAATAAATACATTAAATGCTGGGTAGACGAAAGTCTATATTCTCCAATGTACTCACAGAGAGTTAAGCGAGAGCAACTTAGACCATGGTGCCGAGAATTTACCTGATCAAGGCGGTAACGGTCTCGAATGATGCGGTTCTCAGAGTTTATACCGACTTATGTTCATCGGTTGCGCCCCCTCCACCCCCCATCCCCTCCCCCATACCCACATCGACAGGTACACACACACCACACACACACACGCACAACACACACACCAACACACAAACGCACACACACACACACACACACCACACACCAGCGACGAGGACGGCACACACACACACACATCACTGAGGGAGAGAGAGAGAGGACGAGAGGAGGAGGAGGAGATGAGAGAAACACACACACACACACACACGACAACACAAACTGACCAAGTGCTTATCAGCAAGTTGAACCACAGAACTGTAGACCTATGACTATAGATCGTACTAGTGTGGTGATGTGGTTTCAGCTTAACAATGGGCAGGAAAGCATCTCCCTCCCCCCCCCAAGAAATGTTGATCAATGTGTAGGCTACAGGCAGCGTTGAAGATTCGACCTCGTTCAAGGGAAACGGTCGACAACCGTTACAAAACAGTTTGATTATGCTGTATTTTCTTCAACAGTCTCTGTAGTTTGTGTTGCTGTTTTTTCTTTCTGTTCACCGCAAATCGCACAACGAACTTTACGGGGTTCGTTTAGTGATCAAATAATGTTTTCAAGGTCTCCAAGAATGATCTCTTACCGTGGCGTTGCTTGTCATAGGTGTCCGGTTTGTTTGTTTTTTCTTGGTGTCGTCTTGTTGTTTTTTGTTGTTCCCCTTAGTCTTGTGCTGACGCGGTACACTCCCCCCTCGGGTAATCCTTATTTTGTCACGTCGCAACCACAAACACTTAAAAAAGATCCGGTTATAACA
>JADBJO010036398.1:5000-11075 GCA_016801955.1 Conus betulinus | reverse complement strand
GTATGGTGGTGCGCCTGCATGTAACCCAGACCGTGCAGGCGTTGTTGGCAGGGAACACAGCCTGGCAAGTCTCCTTGGTACTGTTCATCTCAGTCAGTCGCTCTCAGGTGTTTCGTTTGCTCGGAGGGGGGGGGGGGGGGGTGGTGCAACATTCAAGCAGGCACCAGCGCATAGCCACCGCCCCATCCCTACTTCAATTATGTTCGACCAGCGGTAGGCCTAGTAGCATTTTTTTTTTATCAATTACAAGGTTATATATGTATCTAACCCATTGAGTGTATAGGGTTCCTACTTACTTCTCTCTCTCTCTCTCTCTCATGGTCTGACCCAAGTGAACACGGTTCAGTGGCAGGTTTGTATAGGTTTGTTCAGAGATGTAGAGGGGGGGGGGGGGAGGGGGGGGCGGGTGTACGTATATATGTTTGGTTTGCAGGGTCACTGTCCTCTGGCACACTAAATGTGGGAGTCGTTGGTTCATAAACCACAGGTTCTGGTAGGTTTTTACATGATGTAGAGGGGACATACACATATATATAGTCACATAAAGGTAAGCACACAAAAAAGTGCAAAGTTGCGTTAACTGTGCCTGTTTTGCATCAAGCTTGCTGGCGACACAAGATGTGTAAAATGAAAAATTCTTTTTTTCCCGTGCAAGAGCAGTCTCTCAAGTGAGTTTTATGCCCCTTCTTTTGGCTGTTTTTAGCGCGGGGTTGGTTACTGTCAGCCCTTTTCTCACCATGCCACCACGAAGAAAACTTAGCACCTTTGACAAAACCAGGGCGATTGCGTGGATACAAGATGGCATTGCAAAGGCTGAAGTGGCGCGACGACTTGGTGTGCATCATTCAGTTATTGTTAGACTGAATCAGCGTTTTAGGGCGACCAACAGCGTTGAAGAGAGGCCACGGTCAGGTCGGCCTAGGCAGACTACTCCCAGAGAAGATCGTTTCATCGAGAGGCAGGCCCTATTGCAGCGGGATACCACTTCCACCAGCATCCAAAGGCAGCTTCGTATGGCAAAAACACACATCCTCAGCCGTCAAGCCATACGAAACCGTCTTCACCACTTCGGCCTCAGATCACGTCGCCCAGCTGTTCGACCACGACTGCTAGCAGCCCATAGGCTGGCTCGCCGAGCTTTCTGCCATCGTCATGTGAGATGGAACCAACAACAGTGGTCCCAGGTCCTCTTTTCAGATGAGTCGCGGTTTAGTCTTGAACACAATGACGGCCGAACTAGAGTTTGGAGGCGTGTTGGTGAACGTTACATTGATGCAGCTGTTCGCCAGACCAGGGCCTTTGGGGGAGGATCTGTTATGGTATGGGGTGCTTCAGCCTCCACCACAAGACACCACTCTACCATATTGATGGAAACCTCACAGGCATCCGCTATCGGGATGAAATCCTGGCGCCTTTCGTTGTTCCGACCATGCAACGGATAGGACCCATGGCAGTCTTCCAAGACGACAATGCTCGGCCACATAGGGCCCGGTGGCCGAAAAACTCATTGTGCAGGCCGGCATCAACAGGATGATCTTCCCGGCGTATAGTCCCGACCTCAATCCCATCGAGCATATGTGGGATGAGTTGGGGAGACGTGTGAAGGAGAACCATCCACCTCCCAGAGACCGCCAGGATCTCTTCCAAATGCTGCAACTGGAATGGCAGAGAATCCCTCAGAGGGTCATCAGAACACTGGTCAACTCGATGAGGAGTCGCTGCGTGGAATGTCTCGCCAATGGCGGTGGCCACACCCACTATTGAAATGATTTTGTGAACTGAACAGATTTTGCGAACTTTGATTTCGACCCATCCTCTGTTTAATTGTCTGTAAATCACAACCGTTCATTCGATCCCAATGAAATTCAATGTACGTTGGAACAAGATAATGAATTAAATCTCTGTTCCCAATTTCAAAATCGTGGCTTTTATATTTTGGAAATTATGCGGGTACATGTAAACTGTGCTTAACTTTATGTGACTAGTATATGTCTGGTTTGCAGGATTGCGCCCTTGGGCACTAACTGTGGGAGTCGCTGGTTAACACACATGCTCAGTAGTTGTCAGTATGCTCACTGGCAGACTCCATATTTGCAGCGAGCAATGCAGAGGAATTTCAATCCTTTCAAAGAATGTTTATTGGTGGTTCCAGATCTGCTGAGGGGTTGTTTTTCTGCTGCGTATTGCCGAACAGCTCTCTCATGGACATGGTCCAAACGCGTTCCCTCAGACAGCTTCATCTACACTGCTGAGCTCACAGCCTTGGTCCGGGCTCTTAAATGCTTACATAATGTCAGAACATAAAGATTTCCTCCCTCTCTCTCTCCTCTCTCTCTCTCTCCCTCTCTGTCTGTCTGTCTGTCGGTCTGTCTGTCTCTCTCTCTCTCTCTCTCTCTCTCTCTCTCTCTCTCTCTCTCTCTCCCTCCTCTCATCTCTCCTCTCTCTCTCTCTCTTGTCTGTCTTCTCTTTGTCTCTCTCTCTGGTCTCTGTGTTCGTCTTCTCTCTCTCTCGTCTCTCTGTCTCCCTGGTGTGTGTGTGTGTGTGTATGTGTGTGTGTGTGTGTGTGTGTGCACGCGCGCGCGCGCACGTGTTTTGTGGAAGTTATTGGCTGGCCGTAACCTCAAGGCACCTCCATGAATTCTGAAGATTACAATCAGTTTGTGTGTGCTTGGGTTCCAGATCACATCGGCCTTGGAGGCATGGACGAGGTTCATCAGCTTGCCGTGAAGGCTGCCAGTGAAGAGTTGCTCAGGTTCTCTTTCCACCACGCCGATCTGAAACCTTAAAGCTGATGTCAAAGACCTCGGGTGAGAGACTGGAATATGCAAATACATAGCAAACTCTTTCAATCTCTCTCAGTCCGTCCTAACCTTACGGAGTTTTTAACCATGTGCCACTGGAGGCCGTGGAGAAGAAACAGTCTGGTGCCGTTTGCGCTTAGGCCACTCCCTTTACACCCACTCCTGTCTGTCAAAAAAGTGAAGAAGCTTTGTGAGGCTTGTGTGCTCAGCAGTTGTAAATGAAAAACTGTCTGAGGGAAACGTGTGTGGTGCAATGCCATTCGCTATCAAAACAGGTTCTGTGGCGCATTCTGTGCAAATACCATTCGCTACCAAAACAGGTTCTGTGGCGCATTCTGTGCAATACCATTCGCTATCAAAACAGGTTCTCTGTGGCGCATTCTGTGCAATATACCATTCGCTACCAAAACAGGTTCTGTGGCGCATTCTGTGCAATACCATTCGCTATCAAAACAGGTTCTGTTTATTGCATTCTGTGCAATACCATTCGCTACCAAAACAGGTTCTGTGGCGCATTCTGTGCAATGCCATTGGCTGTCAAAACAGGTTCTGTGGCGCATTCTGTGCAATGCCATTCGCTATCAAAACAGGTTCTGTGGCGCATTCTGTGCAATACCATTCGCTGTCAAAACAGGTTCTGTGGCGCATTCTGTGCAATAACCATTCGCTGTCAAAACAGGTTCTGTGGCGCATTCTGTGCAATAACCATTTCGCTATCAAAACAAGTTCTCATGGAGAGTTGCGACATGCATGATGTCATATTGTAGGATGTCCCACTGATCTGATCTTTTTTTTTTAAAGTTACTGAAAGAGATTGATATTTGTCATCTAAGACTTATACAAAAGAATCAGTTGAACACTAAGCACGAGAGAGTCAGTGGCTATGGATGTTTGCAAACGGTTTCTAGGTTTTTAGTCTGAAATCAAATTTGGAGTCGAATGGATTACATGTGGAAAAAAATTATAGGACAGAGGTTAGGAAACTGAACTGTTAGAGTCCTTGACTATGTACATTCAGTGTCCTAGAGGTTCAGGGTGGATTTTGTTGTTGTTGTGGTTGTTGTTATATCAATACTCGGTATGGGATTCGTTGACATGTCATGTTTGATCGTGTTTTCGTTGATGTTGTTTTTTTTTTTAGTTTTCGCACTAATGTTCTTCATGTTGATGGTTAGCAGATGAGATGGTTGGTAGGTTGATTGTTCTTTGGGTGCCATGTATACTTGTCTGTTGACTTTGGGCATTTCTTTCCTCAGTGCCAGTCTGTTCATGAAGGAATTCCTGTGAGTTCGTTTCAGTTTGTTGAATCGAGTGTCTCACGTTATGCTGCTTTACTTGTGAATACTTTTGACACGAAAACGTTGGTTGTTTTGTTTGTTTTGTTTATTTGTTTGTTTGTTTGTTTTGTTTTTCGTTATTCGTTTACTCGTTAGTGGATTTTTTTTTTATTTGTTTTTTTTGATTGCTTTTTGTTTGTTGTGTTAGCTGGCTTGCATGTATGTAATGCGTGCTTGCTTTGAGCGTGTGTTGACGCCTTTTTGTTTTCTTACACAATTCATATATTGGCAAAAGTTTGGTGTTTGTTTGTTTGCTTTTACATTGTTTTGCTTTTTACATTGCAGAAAAAAAAAAAAAAAAAAAAATGAAAAAAACAGAGAAAAAAGGGAGGAGGGAAGAAAAAGACAATATAGGAAAGAAGATGGTTTAGGGGAAAGTGGCAGCAATTGCTCTAGCCAAGTCACACACACACACACACACACACACACACACACACACACACACACACACACACACACACACACACACACTCACACACACACACACACACACACACACACACACACACACACACACACACACACACACACACACACACACACACACACGTGCGCACGCGCACTGGCGCATGCATGCATGCACACACGCACACGCCCACGCACGCACCCACGCACGCACCCACTCCCTGTCTACACAGACACACACACACACACGCACACACGCACACACACACACAACACACACACACACCACACACATACACACACACACACACACACACACTATCATCACCAACCACCACCCACAACGATCACCACCATCACCATCACATCACCATTACCACCCCACCCACCACACAGATCGCTGTACATAGAATCGAGTGTGGTGGATGGAGATTTCTACAACGATGCCGTTTTCCAGGGGGGGGGTTTCTCTTCAAAACGCTGTATCATCATATTCGCTGACTGCTGCGCCTTGACTCCGATCACCTGACCTTCACCTCGCCCCACTTTCTCCCCGGGGTTGCCGGACCGATGTTCTTGTCATGGTCGTTTGACCTTCACAAAGCCCACGACTGGGGGTGGGGGGTTAGGGGTTTTCGTGGGGGGAGTGAGTTGTTTCTAGTCCACAGTTACAGTGTAGGTCCAAAAATCGCTTTATAGGATATTCCCTACCACACTCAAAGCTGCGCCTGGCTTTTTTTTTTTTTTTTTTTTTTTTTTTTTTTTTTGCTGACATACGACATTGAACTGATTTACTGACCCCAAATTCCAGGATAAAATCATCTTTTTTTTACGTTCAAAAAAGTCTTTTTTTTTTTCACAGAGCCAGGGCGATTTTCATCTGTTCAAACTTTCTTGTTACTACTTGACCTTTGCTGTAACCCCCGAACTCTGACCTTCAGCCTAGCAGCAGTACGTACATATTCCCACCTTTCTCTGCTTCTCCCAATTTTTTTTTTCTACTTTTTTTCTTACCTTTTTCCATCCAGCCATTTCTCTTATTTAAAAAAAAAAACAAATCTTTCCCCACTTTTCCAACCTGTTGTTGTTGTTGTTGATTGATTTTGATGATGATGATGATGATGATGATGATGATGATGATGATGACGATGACGATAACATCTATTTACATGTTCCCACTTTCGCATATTTTGTCTTAGTTTTTTCCTACTGTTCCCATTTGGTTCTTGACCCTGGTTTCCCACATTCATCTACTGTTTATTTTTACTTTTTTTTTTTTAACTTCAATTTTTTCTATATTTTCATTTTTTTTTAAAGGAAAAAAACAAAAAAAACTTTCTACTTTTTCACCTTCCCCTTTTCTCTCCTCTCCTGCTTCCACAATTTTCCCTACTCTTTTGCTACATTTTTTTCTCTTTTTTGCTTGCACTTGAATTGTATGTTCACTTTTTTTTTTTTACCCCCCCCCCCCCCCCCCCAGCCCCCCTTTCCTCCCCCCGCCTAATCTTTTTTTTTTTTTTAATCTCGTCCTA
>JADBJO010036398.1:0-2500 GCA_016801955.1 Conus betulinus | reverse complement strand
CCTCCCTCTCTCTCTCTCTCTCTCTCTCCTCTCTCTCTCTCTCTCTCTCTCTCTCTCTGTACTCTGTCTCTCTCTCTGTCTCTGTCTCTCTCTCTCTCTCTCTCTCTCGCTCCTTCTTTCTCTGTGTGTGTCTGTGTGTGTCTGTGTGCGTCTGTGTGTGTCTGTGTGTGCCTTTGTCTAATCATTCTATTCCAGACGTGTTAAACATGACCACCTTACCTGCTTTACGGTCCAACTCCGACATTACGGACATGACAACCCCCGTGATATAACCGCTGTCGCTTATTGCATTCGGGAGGCACGGTAAGTATGTTAGATTAAAAACGTAAATTTAGGAGGAAAATTCCCTGTGTGTGTCCCTGTTCCCGTGATGATATATCGCATTCTCCGTGTTTCTTTCACATCTGCAGTCTTGCGACACAAAGCGTTGCTACGAACATACGGTATGCACTGTTGCTGGCGTCAAGCGTTGTTTGACTATACCAGCTCCTTAGAGCGGCAGCAGGCCCATACATATTAATGTAGGCCTACTATTTGACGCCATTAGTACAGACAGGAAAAGGAGGAAGGAGGCTAGGAGAGCTTCGTCTTCATACTGGCCACACGCCGCAGTTAGGACTTTGCACTAAATCACTATACAACCCATGTGAGCGTTTTGAGGCCTATCGTAGGTTTCAGCCAGCATTTAATGTTAAACTGATTATTGATCAAAAGAACGACTCCTCAGCAATTAACTTTCCTTGTGTCGGAAGGATTTTTTTTTTGTACTGATGAAACCACAAGCAATCTTCAAATACATGACCTTCCCTTTCGTTGCCCTCACATTTCAGGCCTTAGCACTCACCCCGCGATACTCTGTTTACGCCACTTGGAAGCACCCCCCCCCCCCCCCCCCCCCCCCCCCCCCCCCCCCAAAAATAGTCCCATTCCTTTGAGTTTAATCTGTCTGCTTGGAACCACCTGGCTTGTCACACCTTGATGGCCATATGAAAAGAAATGAGAAAGAATCAACTTTCAGACACACTAACAATTCTCCAAACAATCTCATTGCGCCAGTCTATAAATACTCGACTCCTTCAGCACGGAATTAGCGCATCAATTTTTTTTTTCGGGGGTGGGGGGTGGGGGTGGGGGGGTGCAGCCTGTACATTGCCGGTGTGCAGCCAGTGTGTCTAAGGGGTCGTTGGTTAGTGAAGGTAG
This sequence comes from Conus betulinus, assembly GCA_016801955.1. Lineage (NCBI taxonomy): Eukaryota > Metazoa > Mollusca > Gastropoda > Neogastropoda > Conidae > Conus > Conus betulinus. The sequence continues at coordinate 1,300 of JADBJO010036398.1, read as the reverse complement.
GTAGGGAGGTAGGCAAACAATGCCGGCGTAGCAGTCAGATCAGGTTTTCCCCCCCCATCCATCGCCTTATCACCCCAGGCTCTCGCAGCGCGGTAGCTAACAGACAAGGCACGGGGACTACCTGTGCTAGATAAGACCGACTTACAGGCACCGACCCCTCTGTGAGCAGCGTGTTAAATCATTGGAAAAGAGAGAGAGAGAGAGAGAGAGAGAGAGAGAGAGGAGAGAGAGAGAGAGAGAGAGAAGTACTAATACTGGACGTCAATCTCACCATGGACTGTACTCTGCGAGACTGTGGTAGAAGAGGGAGGAGAAATAAAAGGGGAAAGGGGCGGAAGGAGAGAAGAAGAGAGAGAAAGAAGGAGAAGGAAAAAGTGAACAAGTGAGGACAGAGATAGAGAAATAGAAAAAAAAAAAAAAAGCAGTGAGAGAGAGAGACAGAGAGAGAGACAGAGAGAGAGAGAGAGAGAGAGAGAGAGGAATGAGAGGAGGCCTGGGGTGGAGTGGGGTGGTAAACAACAAGAGAGTAGAGAGAAAAAGAGAGAGAAGAAGAAGGGGGGGAGAGTAGAGAGAGAGAGGGAGAGAGAGACCGAGAGAGAGAGAGAGAGAGAAGCGGGAGAGAGAGAGAGAGAAGAAGAGAGAGAGAGAGAAGAATGGGGGTGGGGAGGTTAAACAACAAGAGAGTAGAGGAGGGGGAGAAAAGGGATACGAGCAATGTGTGTGTGTGTGTGTGTGGTTGAGTGAGTGTGTGTGTGTGTGTGCGTGTGTGTGTGTTGTGTGAGAGAGAGAGAGAGGAGAGAGAGAAATGGGGGTGGGGAGGTAAACAACAAGAGAGTAGAGGGGGAAAAAAGGGATAAGAAGCAATGTGTGGTGTGTGTGTGTGTGTGTGTTGTGTGTGTGAGAGAGGAGAGAGAGAGAGAGAGGAGAGAGAGGAAGAGAGAGATGAGAAGAGTGAGGGGGTGGGGATGGTAAATAACAACGAAAAGTTAGTGAGGACAAATAAGGAGAAGCAATGTGAAAGAGAGAGAAGAGAGAGAGAGAGAGAGAAGAGAGAGGGGAGAGAGAGAGAGAATAGGGGTGGTGGGAGTGGGGGTAGATAACAACAAGAGAGTAGAGAGAAGAAGAGAAGAGGAAGAAGAAGAAGAAGAAGAAAGAGAGAGAGAGAGAGGGAGAGAGAGAGAGAGAATAGGGGTGGGATTGGGGGTGTAAACAACAAGAGAATAGAGAGAAACATAGAAGAATAAGAAGAACAAGAACAAAAGAAGAATAGCGAGAGAGAGAGAGAGAGGAATAGGGGTGG
>JADBJO010036397.1:5000-11079 GCA_016801955.1 Conus betulinus | reverse complement strand
GCTCCCAACGGATTCGCCGACCTCCGCGTATGTGACGAGATCGGCAGCAACGCCTGGCACTCACAGGTTGTTGTGTAATTATGGCCAACCCAATCCACCCAATCGTGAAACAGGCCCTCAGTCATCTATGCTAAAGAAATTACACCACAGTTAAAGAATATTCCACCATGTTCTGGCTCCGCGACATATAAAGGCAAGACAAATAGAAGGGGGCCTACGTTGGAATTGAAAGGTGAGACACCACAGTTAACCAGTTTGAATATGATTGGCCTGGCGTACAGAATGCCAGACGACAATAGAGGCCTTGATGTTGGCACTGGTGCGACATGTAGTCCGGCAGTATATGAGAGCGCTGTCAGAGGAACGGCGAGGGTTTCCGTAGTTCCATAACGGGCTGGTGACTTTGTGCGAGGGGAAGGGGCTTTGAGGTGTGACAAATTTTAAGAGGGAGTTTAGTTCTTCCCAAACAACCTCAGTCTCTCCTCTCTCTCTTCTCTTTCCCCTGGCTTCTCTCTGCTTTCAGTTAACCACAGAACCGACTACAACCAGACAAATCTGATGACCCCAGCTTTACACACACACACACACTACACACAACAACACAAAACACACAAACACAAACAAACACAGACACACCAAACGCACAAGACACGCAGGCGTGCCTACGAGATGCAGCTGAAGAGGCGTTGTCATAAAGACAAGGGCAAATAAACCACTGCCGCACACACACAACACAAACATCCGCCGCGAGGAGCGCGCGAACATCGTCCTCAAGCAAGCAGCCCACGTGGGCCTCGTAAGTTCCTTTTATATGTGTGATCAAAAGATACGGTTTCTCATCTACTTTATATATAAAAGCTTATGGTAACTGGTCGTCAGTGTGGTCTGATTCTACTGCTGCTCTGATTCGTGTGGCGTTCTCTGTGCGCGAGATGATGAGATGATGATGACGACGACGACGACGACCTATTCGCATGTATAGCTCACCTTTCTATCGCCTCGACAGGAATGATGCATGCGATGGATGATGATAGATCTTTAATGAACTTTATTCCTTTTTGACGATATTCTTAAATTGCGGCTTGCTGCATTTGTATGTCTTAAGGGTCTAGTCTTAGTTTATTCCTTCCACATCTTTTATAACAGGGAACAAATGCATAATATCAGTTACTTTTTATGTATCGATGGGTCATAAAACTGGGTCCTCATTTGTGTGGTGGTTTTTTGAGTTTTGATTTACGATATCTTGTTAAAGGTTCTATACCACCAGTAATATGGAACTCCATACAGAAGACAGACAGCAGCTAAGGCAGTCCCAGCACCAGGCAGCAGCAGCAGCAGCAATAGCAGGCAGCGAGCTCGTCAAGTAAGTAGTAGTGTGAGTAGAGTCAGTAAGTAGGGGTGGTGCGGGTGGCTGGTAGTAGTTATCTTTTAGTTAGATTATTATGAATCATTATATTATATTTATATTACTAGTAGGTATTAGCTAGTTAGCAGTTCAGTAAGTAGTACAGGTAGTAGTAATGATAAGAACCCGTTATCATCATTATTACTACTACAAACTCTACCACGCTGCGGGCTGCTGCCTTTGTCTGTCTTACTGCCACGATTATGTAGTATCATTATAACTATTATTAGTCAGCTTAGTATCAAAACAAAAAGAGCCTAAGCTTAGAAGAAGAGAGAAACGACTATTCCCCGTTCTTTTGTTTTTCGTTTTTGTGTTTTTTGGATGTATTTTGTCATGCCGAGGAGACCCGGAGGACTAGGTCGAAAAGGCGTTTTGTGTTGCTTTGTTTGTATCATGTCTTGGTTTCCATCGCAAAGCGGGAATGTGGTAATTCTGTTTCAGCCGTGGAGGTGTGGCTGATGTCATTACTATCACCCTAGAGTTACCTCCTGTGTTATGGCTTAGATAGTTCTGCATTTTATGCTTCCTGAGACGCGGGTCTGACATGAAACATCTTAGACTTGTGGTGGTTATGAATGCATTCGCTATTGCTGTCTTCCTCTGTGTCCATTTCTTTATTCTATAGGGCTATGAGCTTATTCACCATTTCCTGCCCACCCCCCCACACAACCCCCAACCAATACTATCTTCTCTCTCTCCTCCTCCTGCCCCTCGCCTCCGGCCTCCTCCTCCTCATTTTCTACCTTCGCTGGTCCTGCGTGGGCAATAATTTCAATCTGTGCTCGAGCTCGTGTCGCTGGGATTAGGTCTGTCTTTCGTTTAGGATTACAAGGTTTCCCTAGTGGCTAGTTTCTTCTTGGCGATGGGAGCGGAGGAGAGCGGAAAAAAATCGAGAGAGACGAGGAGAGAGCGCAGAGAGATGGGAGAGGTGAGAACGGGGACGAGAGAGAGGAGAGACGATGAGCCGGGGGAGATCTGAGGAGGAGAGAGGGGATGGAGAGGAGGAGGGGAAAGAGGAAGAGAAAGGGGTAAGGGAAGGAGGGGAGGAGAGATACACGGGGGTAGAGAGGGAGAGAGAGGAGAGACGGAGAGGGAGAGGAGGAGAGAGAGAGGCAGAGAAGCGAAGGGGAGAGAGTAGAGAGGGGAAGAGAGCAGGAGAGAGGGGCACGCATGACGAGAGGATAGAGAAGGAGAGAGAATAACAACTGAAAAAACTGTTGGCTTACCCAAAGACGGAGGGTGAGAGGAGAAGAGGGGAGAAGAGGGAGGGAGGAGAGAGAGAAGAAGAGGGGGGGGGGGGAGGGGATAGTAAAAATATAAAACAAGCATCATGAAAGAACTGAAATGAGGTCTTTAAGTGCGGGCCAACACGGTCACAGACAGTGACACGCACACACTCACACTATGTATATCTCTCTCCATCTCTCTCTCTGTCTCTCTCTCTCTCTCTTCTACTCTCCTCACACACAACACACAACAACATTGCATCGAAATGGAATACACAAGATTATGCGCGCGCGCGCCGCGTGCCCCCGAAGCACCCTTACACGTGACGCTTACGATCGCGTATCAGAAAGCACCACGCATGCATGCAGTTAACCCACGCGCGTATGCGTGCACGCACACACAGGACAAAAAATACTCAAGTACGCACGTAGTATGGGGTACACACAACACACACACACTAACACACCACACACGGCACCACACACACACCACACACTCAACAGTACGCACGCACTAACTGCCGCCACACGCACGAACGCTAACGCACACACACCCATGCACCGCACCACGCACAGCACGACACCACACACACACACACACCACACCACATCACACGCACCACACGTATGCACGAACGCAGCATGCGCGCGCGGCGGCGAGCGCAAAAAAAAACACACACACGCGACGCACCACACACACACACACACACACACACATATAGATTGCGGGCTGCTATATGTGAGTGCCTGATGATGCGAAATGAGGCTGATTATCATGACTGTTTATCACGATGACAAATAAAGGGGCTTGCTGTTATTAAATAGTTCAGCTTTGTGATACTGCTGATCCTTTTTTGTTTTTGTTTTGTTTTGGGGGGGGTTTGTTTTTTTGCTAAAAAAGCCTAAGTTAGGTTTTAAGACTCGTCTGGCTTGTGCTTGTTTTCCTCTTTCTATTTCTCTTGGTTCTTCTCGTAAATCCACCCATTTTCTCCCCTTGCCCCCCACTCTACTCATGCAACCACTCCTCCTCCTCATCCTCTTTCTTCTATACTCCGCCTTCTCTACTCCAACTCTTTCATTTTATCACTTCGGTTGTTCCGCATGGTCTGGGCCAAGGTCTTTGCAGGATTCTGTGGAGTGGAGCAGACTTGGTTTGGGTTGTAGAGGAAGTCGGTCTGGCCTTTCGTTCGCTAAGGAGGTATTTTAACGGTTCCCAAAGTTGGACCTTTTTTTTTCTTTTTTTTTTTTGTCTTTTTCTGTCGTCAAAGGACGGAAGCAAGGCGAAACAAAGCGGAAAAAAGCGGAAAAAAAACGGAACCACAGCTACAGAGAGAAAGAGCGGAGAGAACGAAGCTGAAAAAAAAAACTTGTGTGTGGGGCCTATACCAAGAGAGGAGAGAGGACGAGAGAGACAGAGCACAGCACCAGAACAGACAGAAATGAGGACAGGACAGGGAGACAGGCAAAGAAAAAGACCGACAGACTTGAGACAGAGTATTCCTCGGAGGAAGGGAGAAGAAAAAGCCAAAGGGAGATTAAATAATCAGGACCGGCGGGCCGAGCTTCTCAGCTCGAGTGCTAAACAACAAATATCCAGTCACAGTCAGTCGGACTCTCACACGTACCCCGTTTACACTTGACCTTCCCCCTCCCCCCCTCCTCCCCCCCTCCCCCCCCCCCCCCCCCCCCCCCCCCCCCCCCCTCAGTGCTCTCAAATTCTCCTCCTCCCCCCCTCCTCTTTCCTCTCCTTTTGCTCTTCAGTATCCAATCACCAGGTTCCTTCCCTATCCCCCCCCCTCCCCCCCCCCCCCCCACCCCCCCCCCCCCCCCCCCCACCCCCCCCCCCCCCCCACCCACCCCAACTCTAATCAGTGTGCGCATTACTGTCCTTTCCCTTTAATCAATAGCCGGGTCGGTTACTCTCTTTACGATCTTTATGACCATAATATGTCAGAGCCAAGGCGGAGGAGGAACGCGAAAAACAGTGGAGAAACGAGGGGGAGGAAGAGGAGAGAATTTGGACTGAAAAAAAAATAGGATCAGGCTGTGTTCAAGGTTAATTAAGCTGGTATTCCTTGCCCCCCGCCCTCTTCCCCGCGTCCAGAAAACTCTGACCGAACCCACTCAGGCGACCTCATTCGCCCTGTGCCCCCCGTTCGTTAGAAGGCTATTACATTGTCATTGGTGTTCAGTTGCCCACCATTTATTTGGGTTGTGTGGACAACGATTATAAGAACCCCAACCGTCGACGTATTTAATCCGGGTCTTATCTGGCCCATCGCTCACCAGCGCCATTTTCGAAAGAAAAAAGAGAAGCGTGGGTTTTGTGGCACCTCTATTTTGGGATCTTTTATGGACATTTTTTTTTTTTATGTAATACAATCTAGACTTAGAATACCCTTGCTCCGAACATTGTCGCCACAGTGACAGGATTATGAGATCAGGATTTGTAGTTTAAAAATGCATGTTCAGGTGAATTGTGTTTCCAAACCCAAAATGACGAGTGGAATAAAGAATCGGCATTGATTCTCGACTCTGCGGCACAGCGACAGGACTTTTGAAGTGAAGAAGACGGAATTGTCTAGGGTGGAATGCGAGGTGCCCCTAGGACAGCGACTTTTCTTGGGAACAAGGCATAACGACAGAAGGCGATGCAGGTGTGTTTGTTACTGATATCGGTGGGGATGTGCCACAGTCATCGCAGGGGTCGAAACGACCGCCGTTCGACTCTCTTAAGTTCGCTGTGTTTGTGTTTGATCTGCAAAGCCCCTCCCCCCACCCGCCACCCAATCGCCATGTCGCACAGTGACAGTGATATGAGCTTGGACCAGTGTAGATTGACAAAATATGAAGATGTTCAGTGTGGAATGTGTTTCCCACCCCACTGACGAGTAGGAATGAATCGGCATGATCTCGACTCTGCAGGCAACAGCGACAGTTGACTTTGAAGTTGAAGAAAGAGGGAGTGAAATGCGAGTGGCGACAGCGACTTTGACAAAGGCCCCAACGCAGGCGACGAGGGGGGATTGCATGCAGGTGTTAATGATATCGGTGGAGTGCACAGTCATTCGCCCCAGGGGTCAAAACGACGACTTTTCGGACTCTAAGTTCGTGCCTGTGTGTTACAGCCCCCCCCCCCCCCCCCCCCCCCCCCCCCCCCCCCCCCCCCCCCACCCCTCACACACGTCCCTACAAGTAGAGACTTCAAACACCTTTTGATTATTTTGCACTGTTTTCCTTTGGACGCATTCCATCTCATGGTCAGGGGAAACCAGCCTGTATGCAAGACAAATGCTCATGGCTGCTGACTTCTGAGGATAAGTCTCAGCCAACCACTGTGGATGAAATCAGAGCTTTGTTGGTCTTCTCAGTACAGTATAATCCGGTATAAGAAAGTTGAGGGGAATTTTTGTGTTTTCCTTTAACCGAGTTTTCTTACAGC
>JADBJO010036397.1:0-2500 GCA_016801955.1 Conus betulinus | reverse complement strand
TCCGAGGAAAAGTTCGCCCAGGGTCAGGCTAAAACCTGTTTCTTACACAGCGAGTTTTCTTACAACCGAGTTTCTTACATCGAGATATTTTAAGAATGTAAAGAAATCCTCTCATCAGGGGAAAACCATTTGATTTCTTATAGTCGAGTGTTCTTATAACCGAGTTTCTTATAAACGGATTTTACTGTATATGACATGGCCCTGTCCTCCTCATGCTTTTTACTGGAAAGACTCTTCTCTTTCTTCAATCCTTGGGTCTGTCATGTGGTCATGTCGAAGAAACAGGTTTGAACAGCTGAACCAGTATTTTCACCCTCGCTGATACCACTCAGTTTGGTTCCCCAGAGGTCAGGCTGGGTATGGCCCCTGTTCAAAGTCAGATCTCTCATTTTTATGACTGAACAATGTTTTGCTATGCCGCTTCTACTTGGTCAGAACTCACAGTAGATGAGCAGTGATCAAGTTCAAGGGTCGTTGTGTTTTTTTTTTTTTTTTTTGTTTTTTTTTTTGCAATACGTGCCTGCAAAACCAACTAAGTGGAGGCCTCAAAGTGTTGGGTTTGTGTGATGCCGATTCTTTTTTGTATATGCTGAATAATTCAGTATATACTGGGAAGACCAATGATGTGGCTGCTAGGATGGGGTGATGCCCTAGAGGGGGGACGTGTCGTCAAACACTTGCAGAACGCCATTACTCAGGTGGCAACACCAGCTACTTCGATAATTATTTCACGTCAGTCCCTGTGACAAAAAGGGCTTTTGTCCCGACAGTTTAGAGATGGGACCAAAACAAGTGAAACACCTGGTTGAACGAGGTCGTGCGTGCAAAGTTGACATGCATTGCATGAACCTTGATCACGCACTGTGTGGTGAAGTTGTGGCTGATTTTTTGATTGTCCGCTGTTAACGTGCTTTTGCTTTGTAAACTATACGTTAAGCCCCTGGAGACAGGGAAATAGAGGTTTATGATGTTTACGAATTGGAAACTCAACAACCACCAATACAGTCCTTACAGTTCTTTTGAAGAAGAATAGGATCAGTATTTATGTTGTGAATATTAATGTATTTCAGTTTGGAAGGAGACCTTAGAAATATTGAACTGTTTGTTCCTTCAGTCAGTAGATTCGCTTAGAAGTTAAATGATAATCTTGATATGGATAATATCAAACGCACGCACAACACCCACGCACACACCACAAATGCACGCAAGTGCACGCACTACGCACGCACACTCACGCACGCACGCACCACACAACCACACACAACCACCCAACACCACACCACACACACACACACACACCAATTTATGCTTTCTCAAAAATGATACTGCTATTGGGTAGTGTGACTGATGATGATATACCGTCTAATAAGACATCATATATTTTTTAGAAGTTATGCTGTGTCCTGTATAATTGTCATCAATCATATTTGCAAGGGGGTTTATCTGAATAATATTTTGGTTGATATTTTCAGAAGGGGCCATAAAGGAAATGGTTCTGAGGAGGGGTAATAAAAAGGAATCCTTTCTTGTCAATGTTTATTGATGAGGGTAACAATGGAATTGCTTCTTCCGTTCTCTAGGAGGGTTTTTGAGGGTTGGGTTGAGACTCTTTTCTCTGTTAGCGTTTCATGTAAACGGTATGTTGTGCTACGTCCTTTTTGTGTTTGTTACACTTAGGATACACAGGACTAATTTTCAGGGCCTGTAGTTGGACTTTGGGGGGCGGGGGGGGGGGGAAACGGACAAAAAAAAACGTTTCGTGGCCATGGACACGAAAATAAAAAGGGGGGTGACACAGTATTACGAGACAGTTTAACTGTGCAGGGTTCCAGTGCGGGGACCTCGGGCGACGATCTTCAATTGTTTGGCGCCAGGAACCTGGGACACGGACTGACGTCCCAGGTTTTCGCCAGGTTTACGGCTTTGCTACCTTCCCGGAACCCTTCTCTTCTTCGTCTTCTTCTTCTTCTTCCAGGAAAGCGACCGCAGTCAACTGCTGGTTATTCTGTCGCTGTGGAGGAGGTTTTGACGCACACCACCACAAACACACACACACACACACACGACACAACACAAAACACACCACACCCCCACACACACGACAAAGCCGCCATAGTGAGTCGGAGGCCTGACACAAAGGTGTGTCTTTCCACGAGCGCTCTGGGGTAAGGTGTTCAGTCCGGAATTGCTTTGGCTTTGGGGGGAACTTGCAAAGGACGCGAGGAGGCCAAGCCCAATGGCTTTGAAGAGCTTGCTGGCGTGCAGCCCCGGGCAGGCTGTCATTTTGTCGCCCTCGTTTGGGTGCCCCGTATTCCCGGTAGCAGCCATACCACCACGCACATGAAGTTCGGCTGACGTGCGGAACAGGGCCCCCACAGAAAGCCGATGCGGTAGGGCCCGCGTACGAGAATCCGCATGGGCTGTAGGAGATGAAGGCTACTGAGCACGCCGCCCGTCTGCCCGTCACTGTGTCGCTGGTACGATATGCTACCAAATGATG
>JADBJO010036396.1:0-11079 GCA_016801955.1 Conus betulinus | reverse complement strand
GCTGCGAAAATTATTTCGATTACTCTTTGACAATTTCAGTCACTGGACTTCCAGCGACTGTGGAGACAGTCCTGAGCGCCCTGCTAACCGAGAAACACAGTGTCAAGCTGGAAATTTGCAGGTGAAGGCAGCAACACCATCGTCGTCCTACGACTGAAGACAGCCGTCCTTGTCAATACAACAATGGCGGATCCCGTCTTGAATCGAGGAACGCGAGTTCAATATTATCGAAAGAAACCGCCCAGCCAGGTGCGACGTGATCAGGATTGAGCAAAACAGCAAAATACACGGCTTGAACAGGTTGGTGCAGATAACGAAAACGCTTGCGTAGTGAATCAACTAGCCTTGTTTGACACAGAAGTTGAAAATCACAGTACACAGTCCACCACACAGGATGTTATTGAACACATCAAGCCTACAGATGTTGACAGCGAGACTGACACGTCCAATGTTCAAGACAGTCTTTGCCATCGTACTCAGTCAGTCCGAGTGCGACACCACCGTTAAGCAGGAGATCCAGCACTCTGTCATCGACACAGGCCTCGAACATTCTATTGACACAGAACAGTGGGCAGGCTTTGACATGCGTGTGGTGAAAGACTATGTTAGCACTTTGACTGATCGGCAAGTTCAGAGACGGTGTAAGGGATAAGCACAGAAAACTTAGCATTCCGAAAGATCGTGCTTCACCAGTCAGATGGCGTGGGCGTGTTACTGTTAGAATCGGATGACATTGTTTTAGAGTTCGCCTGCGATCCGAGTTCGGAAGACGACTGTCTATTCTGGTTTGTCAAGCAGGAACACAAGAACATGTTATTGGAGTAGAAAAAGAAACACGTGGAGAGCATGGCAGCAGAGAGAGTCCTAAGAGAGAAGAAAGCCCCCTTCAAGCAAGTGTTTCGGCCCTTATCTCCTGACACTCTAGGGGGTTGGGCCACACCCGGTTCATGACTCAGATGTCCCCCCCCCTTTTTTTCCCCATCTTGGGACGAGCCAGGGTGGGATTCGAACCCATGCCCCTCTGGACATGCTCATTTCCACTTAAATGACTCGCGCACTAACAACTGAGCCACTGGGACCACCTGATATTTGTAGAAAGTTAAGCCTTATGAAGTTCACTTTTGTTCCTCTTTGGCCAGATCCAGCTGTCAAGGTGTTCAACCTCTCTGCTGACTTCTGCCGTTGCTTTCAGGGCTCTGTTTTTTTTTCCCTCCCTGCAACTGAGAGCTGTTTCATGAGGTTGTAAAGCAGACGTTCCTACAAACCCCCTAGCTCCAATTTCTGCAGTGAGGACTTTGATCTGATAGCCTTCTCTCCTCAGGCTGTTTGCCAGATCAGCATACTTTTCAGTCTTGTAGATTTGAGCTGCCTCCATTCTGTTCTCATATGGCACCGTGAGCTCGATCATGATCAGCTGCTTGGTTGACTGACAGTTGACTACTATGTCTGGTCTCATGCCCCTCTTGCTGATGATCTCTGGGTGACTCTTCCATTCTGGGAGGTCTGCAGTGCACTCCCAGTCATCTGCCCCGTCCAGCAGACTCTGCTGCATGTTCTGAGTGGCACTGGTGTTCTTGGCCATGATTCGCTGCCTCCTGCCGTGAAGAATGTTGCGGGTGCTTTTGGAGTCCTTATTTTCCCTTTTGTGGTGTTGGTACTAGCCCAGACTACATGTGCAATCCCTTCGAGCACTTGGTTGTGCCTCCATGTGTACCTTCCTTGAGCCAGGGCTACTTTACATGAGCTTAGGACATGCTCCACTGTTTGTTTTCCATGGCAAAGGGGGGGCATGAAGGATCGTCTGTTTTTCCCCACTTCGTCAGGTTTGCATTTGAGGGCAGAAGGTCATATGCAGATCTGAGAGTGAAGCTGATCCTGAGAGGGCCGTGTGCCAAATGTCATTCCAAGTGAGACTTCTTTGAAGTGCATTCTCCCACGTTGTCCATTGCCCTTGCTGGCTCTGCTGGACTGCTTTTTGGAGTCTTTTTTGGTTTTCTTCTTTTCTCATCTCCTGAATCATTATGTCTCTTTTGGCTTTTTCTTCTTGGCCTTTGACCACCATTTAGTTTTGGTCACCCCCGGTCCTTGTCTGTTGGTCTGTGTGTGTCCTGTTATCTCTCTGATCTTGAGACTGTCTGAGAACGTGTTAAACGCTCCCACCTGCGCAAAGGAAGACGTGCTAGTACCCACACACCACACAGAGACGCAAGCATGCGCTCTCCTGGCCTGGTACGATTCTATCTGGTATGACTGTCCTCTGCTGAACGGATCGTGCACACATGTCGGAGACAGTTTGTCGTTCACGACTTTGACATGTAATGTGCCTGCATGTATTTGTGTCAGTGTGTTAATCTGGTGATAGAAATATGATAATTTATCTTTTGTTGCTGACAAAATCTATGTACCCACACCCTACTACTCTCCGTCTCCACACACATCATGTAGAACAGCATATTCACCCACCATAAAGGAGGGATAATGAACAAGAAGGAATGGGAAAGCTAGCCAGCCCAACCAACCAGCCAGACAAGCAGAAAGAAACGGACACATTAAATTCACACCTGCATCCAGCTGGAGTGTTGCCAGGGGAAACAGGACCAAAAGGTGAATAGCACCGTTCCCATTTTCAACATCACGAACCTCTTTCCACCCCTGAAACGGACAAAAGTGAAAATAGAAATGTAAGTAAGATACTGCCAACTACTTATAGTATAACTCAAAATACAAGTTTCTGTTTCAACGGCAGATGTTGACAACTATAACTATTTAGCAAGAAAAAAGCTGCGATCATGTGGGCATGCTTATTACAGACAGTTAGGGAGTTTGTACGAGAGTGTGATAGAGGGAAGGTTTGTTGTGTTGTGTCCTGAACAGTGGAACATTTTAGTACTAGAGTGTGATAGAGGGAAGGTTTGTTGTGACATGTCCTGAACAGGGGAACATTTAGTACCAGAGTGTGATAGAGGGAAGGTTCGCTGTGTCGTGTCCTGAACAGGGGAGCATCTAATTTCACCTTTGGCTGATGTTACATGACTGTAGGTGGAAGATGTCCATGAGCAAATTTAGAGGGCTACGACGACACACACACACACACACACACACACACACACACACACACACTGAAACGGTTACCAGACGAAAAAACAAAACAAAACAAAACAAAAAAAAAACAACAACAAAAATGATACGACCGAGCGCTCCAAATTTTGACGTTGAAGTATATATGCCATGTGAACCCCCAACCAACTGGAGATGCTGCATAATTCTGTTCATTATTTGTGTGCTTGAGGTTGGAAAGAGAAGCACATTAAAAAAGAAACGTCATGGTTAAATTGAAATTTTCCATTTGATTCAGTGGACGCCCTGCATGGAAACGACAACTTCCGTGCTAGACTGCTGTTTTAGCAGGGGGAAACAGGTGAGATTTGAGTATATTGATTTGTAGTTAAACAGATGGGATTTTTTTATCAATGTGTGGTTGAATATCTGGAATTTTGTAAATCAAAACGTAGTAACTTAAGACCTCTTTCTTTGTCTGTCTGTCTGTCTTGTCTGTCTGTCTCACCTCTCTCTCTCTCTCTCTCTCTCTCTCTCTCTCCTCTCTCTCTCTCTCGCTCTCTCTCTCTCTCTCTCAAACTTGTAAAACGCCCTTTAGCAGAGGTGTTAGGATTGGCGCAGCAGAAAGTTGTCCTCACTATTACTATGGTTATAATTTTGGAACAACCTTCTGCATGCATTGCGTTCTCTGTATTCTCCTTGTTCTTCTTCTCCCTCCTTCTTCTTTTTTTTGTCTCCTCCTCCTCTTTCTTCTTCTTCCTCTTCTTTTTTCTTCGTCTTTTCTGTTTCCTCTTCCTCCCATTGACCTTTTTCCCTCTTCCCCCTGCTCCTTCTCCTCCTTTTTCTACTTCTTCAGATGAACATCTGCTGACGTCATCATGATAGCAGGCATGTGGGTCCCACATGGCAGTAAGGGAGAAAAAAGCATATCTGAGCAGGGAGTGGGTAGGGATGGGGAACACATGCGCACTATTTTCAGGTTCCATGGTGCCATCCTCAAATTACCGTCCATTGGTGTTACAAATCAGAGTTATAATCCAATTTTACAGCCATGCATCAAAGGTAAAACTCATCACATTAATAAACACATGAATGCGAAATGTATAGTACACCACAATGTGGTTTTTTCCCATCATTCCTGTCTCCTATTGTTCCGCTGATGCAGAAAGTGTTTCTGAGGGCAGGGCCGGGATCACGCCACAGACCATCGTACACAACATGGTGATTCGGTGTGATTCTCTGCCGTTCTTGGCGACGAGAATGTTGAATCCATTCACTAATGCCTTTGAAAATCCAAAACTGTGGAGAAAACCTTCATGTTCAAAGAGGCTGAAGTAAAATACATTCGTTCAGTGATGCATCAAGCCTTTGTAGATTTCCAATCATATGTCAAAAGCAAGCTGGCTGTTGGCAGAACCTGTCTAGTCTATTGAAGTACACTGTTGTGAACAGTCCCACACCTCTGTGCTGTAGTCCGCTGTGAGTCTGACCCAGCTGATGCATGCGGACAAAGACAGAACACAGCAGCGCTCAGTAAACATCTGTACCTAAGTCTCAGCTTCACTTCACCTGCCACAACCACTTCACTCTCCAGCTGTTGTCACTCACCTTCTTCTTCACGTAGCTGTGGCAGTCTGCTCTTGGCGTGGCTGTGGGTTGACTGTTCCTTGTCGTCTGGCTGGTGGTATGATCAGACTGGGGAAAAACTTTGGCTATTTATGATGGGAAAATGTCCAGGTGGCGGTTTTACTCATCAATACTTCACTGTTTTAAGTTCTGTTGTTCCATTGGATGCCAGTGATATCTTCTTGTCTCTGAATGTGAAATACCAGTTCATTGGCTGGGCTGCATGAAACTTTCACAGGCCTGTGGCAGACACAGATGTCACGATGTTGGCCACCCCTCCCTCGCCTGCTCCCCCCCCCCCCCCCCCCCCCCCCCAGCCACCACCTTCCTCCTCCATCGCCCACGCCCAATCATTTTATGATGAACTTGTGTTCGTAATAAAGTGTTGTCGCATATAAGTTTGTCCATTGATTATCTTGATTACATTTTTCGTAATTTGCTTTCAGGTTTTACTTTTTGTCATTGCAAATTTTATCATTATTATTGTTATTGTTCTTATCATTAGAAGTTGCTGTTGTTGTTGTTGTTGTTCTTGTTCTCCACCTCCACCTCCTCCTCCTCTTCTGCCTCCTCCTCCTCCTCTCCCTCCTCCTCCTCCTCCTCCTTCTCCTCCTCCTCCTCCTCCTCCTCCTCCTCTCTTCTTCTTCTTCTTCTTCTTCTTCTTCTTCTCTTCTTCTTCCCGTCCCTCCTCCTCCTCCTCCTCCTCCTCCCTCCTCCTCCTCCTCCTCACCATTATATTATGATTATTATTTCTGTATTGTTTTTGTTATCATTATCATTATCATAGTATATTTGTAGTAGTAGTAGTAGTAGTAGTGGTAGTAGTAGTAGTAGTAGTAGTAGTAGTAGTTGTTGTTGTTGTTGTTGTTGTTTGTATTTGCCGTGTTGTCTGTGACACGTTATATGTTCTCTAGCAATCTGTGACACGTTATATGTTCTCTAGCAATCTGTGACACGCTATATGTTCTATAGCAATCTGTGGCCACGTTATATTTCACGTTGTGACACGCTATGTTGTTCTCTAGCAATCTGGACACGCTATATGTTCTCTAGCAATCTGTGACACGTGGCGTTGTTGTTGTGTTCAGCGATGAAATGAGTCCAATATCACTGAACACTCTACACAGTTGTCTCCTTCTTCACTGACCTGTATTCCATGTTATTCTGTGTTGTGTAGATTTTTGTAGATTTTTTTTCTCCTTTGCTAAAATGTCTTCTGTAATTCTCTCTCTCTCTCTCTCTCTCTCTCTCTCTCTCTCTCTCTCTCTCTCTCTCTGATTAAGAAAAGAAATGTCTTTTTTTTTTTTCGATTCGCTCCTAACTTCTTTTGGCGCGAAGGGGGTTTGATATTTCTTCTTTTCCCTTTTCTAATGCTAATCCACAAGACGCCCCTTAAAGAAAAAGCCTTCATACTGTTTTCTCCAAAATGTGTTTAAGTCACTCTGGCCTCAATTCATCTGCCCATTTCACAAACTTCTTTTTCAGGTCTTGCAGACGACCATTTGCCTTACATAAACGACAAACCATTCTGTGTCCACAGACCCCAGTTAACAGTGGAAAATACAATCCCCTTTCTTCCATAATCTAAAACAAAACATTCTTTCTGTGAGGACAGTCACCACATCAAATTTTCAAAGTAAACTTTGTCTGGTCAGCAGACATTCGAAAGCATCTCAAGGGCTAGGAAGGGCTTCGAGGCACTACGTCCAATTAGTAGTTCCAACATACAGTCTGCTCGCCTCAGAAAAACAAGGCGCTCTACTAATAATCTAAATTAGTAACTTACCTCACAATCGATCATAGGATCCACATCTTACCTATCGGATATGTGAATGGGGTAGAACATTTTAAAACGATTCTGATCGCGATCAAAACGATAGTAAACAATCCAAACTCGAGATCGCGATGAAAAGCTTCTCATGAAATTTAACAGATATGTTCACACGTCTCACACGCATCCTAGAATCAATGATATACGAGCCTACAAAACATTGTTGAGAGTTCAAGCCTCTCAGACTTCTTCGTCCTCTCCTGTTCCTCTTAACTAACCTCTCTCCTTTTTTCATCTCTCTCTCTCTCTCTCTCTCTCTCTCTCTCTCTCTCTCTCTCTCTCTCTCTCTCTCTCTCTGAACCAAAAGAGAAGAAAGGGGTACTAACTATTTTTTTTTGTTTCAAAAGCAAATATGTGAATAGCACAGGCTATTGACCACAGTACAGAAAAAAGTGTAATTAAAGTACTAAGCGATTCAGCGGTAAATAAGCATAATAATAAGCGTAAGCACCCAAAAATTAGAGTACTAAAAGATTCAATGATGAACAAACAAAAATAAGAGAAAGCACCCACAATTAAAGTACTACACGATTCAGTGATGGCAAAACACAATAATTAGTGAAAGCGCCCAAACTAGCATTCTGAGTACGGCTCACACATCACGATACTACTTTAAACCAGCATATAGCAAGATGCAAACCACATAAACGTACTCCCAGTTTATTCTCAATACGCGTGAGATATTCCATAAAGAGAAATCCGTCTTGGGCTGGTGTAAACCGTCAGTAATGGCTATTTTGGTAAACCTCAGCCATCATCTGTGACCTATAATGAACATACTTACAAATTTTCAGAAAGATCGGCCAAGTACTTTCTGATATTTTCCATAAAGAAGAAAACCAGTAAGCGCCATTAGTAGCAGCTATAACGGTAAACTTAAACATCAGGTATCATCCATGATCCATAATGAACATACCTACAAATGTTCAGAAAGATCGGCTAAGTAGTTTTGTGTCTGGAGCTAGTGGAACACATTTTGACCACGGACGGACAGAGAGACAGACAGCCAGACAGTTAGTAACGGCTATAAATGTAAACTAAAACTTCAGGCATCATCCATGACCCATTATGAACATACCTGTTAATTTTCACAAAGATCGGCCAAGTACTTTCTGAGATATTCCATGAAGAAGAAAAACAGTTACAAGCCGTTACAGCCGTTAGTAACAGATGCAACTGGAAACTAAAAATTCGGGCATTATTCGTGACTCATAATGAACATACCTACAAATCTTCAGAAAGATCGGCCACGTACTTTCTGAGATATTCCATAAAGAAGAAAAAAACGTTACAGGCCTTTACAGCCGTTAGTAACGGCTATAACGAAGTAAACAAACATCGGGCATCATCCGTGACCCATAATGAACGTACCTGCTCATTTTTACAAAGATCGGCCAAGTACTTTGTGAGATATTCCATGAATAAGAAAAACCGTCACAGGCCGTTACAGCCGTTAGTAATGGCTATAACGGTAAACTAAAACATCAGCCATCATCCATGACCCATAATGAACATACCTACAATTTTTCAGAAAGATCGGCTAAGTAGTTTTGTCTGGAGCTAGTGGAACACATTTTGACCACGGACGACAGACAGACAGACAGACAGACAGACACACACACACACACACACACACACACACACACACACACACACACACACACACACACACACACACTGGGAGTACAAAAAGGGAAACAAACAGATATCTTCATGACAAAGTCAGAACAATGCAGCAAAAAAAAAAAAAAAAAAAAAAAAACATGTACAACATGTACAACAGTACAACATGTTCACATTCATGTCATCACATGGTCATAATCAAACATGTTCACATTCATGTAATCACATGGCTATGTATAAAGGAAACATGAAAGCAATGAAAGGCCTTCAAAAATACAAGACACGCACTCACTTGAACCCGAGTTATGGTCCCCCACTATCAAATGATGGTCCCCATGTACACGCTCACATGCACACCGACATAATCATGCACCTTGCACTCAACATGTCTGACTCCTGCCTTTCTATATAACAGACTAGAATATCATTTAGCAAAAGATAGCAAAAAAAAAAAAAAAAAAAAAAAAAAGCTTGTGTTGAAAATGATCAAAAATCCCCTACTTAGCACTGGATCGATGATATACGAGCAGCACACAAGTAGTTCAGAGTTCAACTCGCTCTAAGTCTAAGTCAGATTTCTTTGCCTTCTTCTTGTCTTCTTCTCCTAGCTAAACTCTCTCTCTCTCTCTGTCTGTCTCTCTCTCTCTCTCTCTCTCTCTCTCTCTCTCTCTCTCTCTCTCTCTCTCTCTCTCTCTCTCTCTCTCTCTCCTCCGCTAGTGACAAGCGCTCTTTTCTTCTCCAAGAGCGCGCATCACTATTAATAAAAACTGATCACTGAGGAGCAAGCACCTAGTAAAGATGAGTTTTCAATTACTCAGTTAATGTTCTCCTAAAAATACAACATGTATCTACGGAGTAGATCTGGCTGTTCAAAGTGCACAAAACTGGAAAACCTATTCTTTTTCGCGAAGTGCACGACAAATAGCAATATGATTTTGTGACCTGTAAAGATATCTGCTTCAAAACAATGGGTACACTATCACTTTATACAACGGTAGATTTTGCTCTTTTCTACATTCAGATTCTGTCTGATTCTGTACATATTCCGCTGACTGGTTTTCTCTAAGCAAAATAAAGCCTGCAATAAAAAAAAGTGTAATGCAGCTACCAACACAGGCTAAGACAGCTACATACACGAATAGTATGAGGCAGGTACCAGCCAATGCACCAGAAACGTATGCAGCAGCCATTGACATAAACGATAAAAGGCCAATGTTTACATATGAGGCGAGTATCATGTAAAATCGATAAACTGAGTAACTGTTGAATCGCCTTCGCACACTGCTAGGTTTAGTCGGTACAAAAAGAGAAAAATTCACATTCGTGCTTTGATAACAAAATCTCTCTCTCTCTCTCTCTCTCTCTCTCTCTCTCTCTCTCTCTCTCTCTCTCTCTCTCTCTCTCTCTCTCTCTCTCTCTCAAAATCCCCCACCTCCTTAAGCTATCTTACGACAAAAGATAATCTCAGAAACTTGTAACATGCTGCTATTAGGAGACTCAGTGTTGCAGGGGGTAGGTGAGAAGGAAATGTCCACAGAGTGCTTCAAGGTGAAAAATCTGTCAGTGCCTGGCCTGACAGTCCATCACCTGTGTCAATGGCTGAAATCACAGCCCCCATCACCCCACATCCAACGGGTCACTTTCCATGTGGGGATCAACAGCTGTGACGAAAAGGCCAGTGCTTGTAGCAGACTGGGCTTAAGTATTCCACCTATCAGGCAAGTGTTCCCCAGTGCTTCACTGCAGGCCTCCTCCATTCTTCCTCCCCTTGGTCAACACCCCCTTAAGGACATGACCTCACGATCCACGGTCAATCGTCGCCTCTCCTACCCTCAGGAGGGGATCAGTTACTTAGATAACACCCCCTCCTTCCTTGCCAGATCTGGGGCGCCAAAGAAAGCCATGTACCGAGACAAACTACATCCCAGTTCATATGGCTGCAAAAGTCCTTGCCTCTAACATCTATCCCACTAATAACTGCAAGACCCAAGCCTCCAGCTACATCAGGGCCACAACACAAAGAGCAAGAAGGGACCATCTGGCAGCACAAGACGCCCCTGTGACCACTAGCAGTCCCTCTAGATATGACTATGAAACTGATTTCCCAGCGAACACTCCCCAAATCCCAACTTTCACAGTGTATATAATATAGTAGGTCGCCATCAACGCCCTACAAAGCAACCCCTTCTACAACCCCCCACCCACATGCATACCTTTTCTTCCCCAGTGAATAGAAATGACAATCAGCAATGAAAGAGTACAGAAACGTGAATTGCACCCTCCACCCACATAGCGCATCACCCCCTTCCATGTCCAAAACCACACACTAGCAGCAACCAACACACCCCACCTCCAAAAACATCTCAGCTGCAACCTCACAACCCATCTTGGCTACAATTTCCCAGCACAACACAACTACCACTCTCTATTACCCCATACAATCCACCAACTCCAGACAATGCCCACCTTACACTTCCCAACACAACAGTCCTGCAACCACCCAACACATTACACTTCCAATCCCCCATCATCAGACACATCCCACAGCAGTCAGTACAACCCCCTAGCCCTCTACATCCATTTGCTGTTCGGTTGCTGAACACAATGACTGCTCAGTTCCTGTCACAGCAACACCAACCAGCTCCTCTCCCCATGGCCTCATTAAATTAAGTTAACACATATCGCCTGTATGCATCCTTGCATTCGTATATATCATTGCTTCATCACCGTCTCTGCATATGCTCATATCCACTTCATATTACATAGGTATGCAGTGCGATAGTCATGTGCTATGTATGTGTGCGCATATCTAACGGTGAGCGTGCATATGTTTATATTCACTTCATACCAATTCGGTATGCAGTGCGATATGTTATTAATTTTAATCATCCATGTGCTATGCATGTTTGCGCATACCTAATTGTTATGAGCGCATATCTAAT
>JADBJO010036395.1:10000-11079 GCA_016801955.1 Conus betulinus | reverse complement strand
AGAACAGGAGACAAGGAAGAGACAGACAGAAAGACAAAAAACGAGAAGATGAGAGAAAGAGAGTGAGAGAGGAGAGGAGTAAATGCTTGAACCGAACCTTTCCGATACGTAAAAGAGAAGGGGTCTACTGGGCAATGGTACAATCATTACCAGGACCATACATGTATAGGAATTGCACTGCAAAACACACACACCACCAAACACACACACACACACACACACACACACACACACACACACACACACACAAACAACACACACAACACACAGAGGGGTTGTGAGGGGTTGGGTGGGAAAACAAATCTTTATTATATCCTTCCAATGTCAGTGTATGCATGACTCTGATGTTATGAGATTTTGTTATTTGTTTAATGTTGCTCTCATGTTACAGTACGCAAAAAAAAAAAAAAAAAAAAAAAAAAAACCCAAAAATAGATATCTTTGATTATAAACAGCCAGAGATTATTTGGTGTCAAAAAATGGTCATCAAAAGGTTATTCTTTCTGAACTAAATTGGAATAATTATTTTACCTTTCTGGGATGGAAGGAAGAACAAAAATTAATTAAACCCCCCCCACAAAGCAAGTTGGCAACCAACAACCAACCAAAAAACAACAACAACAATAACAACGCAACAACATTAACTTTTTGCTTATCCAATACCAACAGCAACAGCCAACAAAACGGTAAGGACTGGATTATTAAGAGAACCACCTTTTGGCCTCGTTCGAAAATACGGCCCCACGACCCCCCAGAAGTTCTCTGCTCTTATGTCCTTCCTCCGAACGGCCAAGTTAGAGTTCAGCCGGTAACAAGGTTAAACAAGAGCACGATGGGAGACAACCAGAAAGGTGTACCCTTAGCAGGGGCAGTCCTGTAGATAAACAGAGAGGAGGTATTTTTAAAACGAAAAGAAAAAAAGCCAAGGAAAAAAGCACAAAGGTGAGGGATGACCCCAAAAAGCGACCAAAGGAGTCGGAAGAAACCAAAACAACAAAAAAAGGAGACAAAAAGCGCTTGCTGCGCGCACGAGAACACAACACACACAAACACACACACACGACACACAACACCCACAC
>JADBJO010036395.1:0-5000 GCA_016801955.1 Conus betulinus | reverse complement strand
ATAGATAAACTCTACAAGGAAGAAGATGAGGTCAAAGAAAGGACAGAAGCAAAAACGTTCTTGAAGTCGACCCCCCCCCCCCCCCCCATCACATCACCCCCCCCACACACACACACACACACACACACATACACACACACACCACACACACACACACACACACACACACACACACACAGAGTAATACTTCCCATATTAAAACTAGCATAAGAACGATCTGCTCTCCCTCCAACAGCCCCCCCCCCCCCCACCCCTCCCCCAACAAACCACAAGATGAACCACGGCACGTTTCAAACTCTTAGGTCTTCTTCACGCAAGATAAACAATATTCAGGACAATGTAAACAAAGAACGGGCGGTAACTCATTTTCTCAAATTCTGATCGCCTGAAATTCAGCGCAAGATGGGCGTTGAATGAAAACGAGGCGTGTTGCGGAGTTATTGTCTCCTTCTCAACGACCTCGTTTTCATTCAACGCCCATATGGCGCCGAATTTGAGAAGATGAGTACTTGTTCCTTCTTCGTTTTCATTGTCCTGAATGTTGTTCATTATGCCTGAGGAAGACTTCAGAGGTCGAAACGTGTTGCTGCTTTTTATCTTGTAATTTGTTTGTCCATGTTTACCGGCGTGGTTACTTTAAAATTCCTTTCAAAATTTGATACAATTTCCGTGAGAGAGAGAGAGAGAGAGAGAGAGAGAGAGAGAGAGAGAGAGAGAGAGAGAGAAGAGAGAGAGAGAGAGAGAGAGAGGCAAGGGAAGCAAAGAGAGACAGGCAAAGACATAAGACAGACAAGGCAAAGGCAAAAATATTCATTATGTTTTTTTAGATCCGAGCTGACCACAACAACCACATCAACTAGTTCCCTTCAGAGCGAAGCACAATATCAAAATACCCTCTACACAGAAAAACAAACAAACAAACAAGGGCAGTGACTGAAATGGTCAGATACAGACAGGAACAGGAACAGAGACTGACAGACAGACAGACAGACAGGCAGACAGACAGATACAGCTTTTCGGGAGACAGAGAGGGAGAAGATGAAACAAGGAGTGACAAGAACCCAAATTAAAATTGATTGGACAGATCAATGCCAGGATTAATCCTCAGAACGTGTTCAAAAGTGTGTGTGTGTGTGTGTGTGTGGGGGGGGGGGGGTCGAAAGGCGGGACTGAAATGGAGAGAGAGAGAGAGAGAGAGAGAGGGGGGGGGGGGGGGGAGGGCGTTCTTCAGGCCTGCCTTACAATTCCCAGAGAATCAACAGATGTAGGAAGCCTGGAGCAGGAGTACTTGATTGCGTCATATACATTCCGAACTCTGCAATTTCTTTTCTTCTTTTTTTTTTTTTGCAATTTTTATCCCTTAAGAGGAAGGTGAAGAGACAGGGACAGGGCCGGGGAGGGGGAGGGGGGGGGGGGGGGGGGGGGGGGGGGCGGAGAGAGAAAGGCTCGGATTGGATGGAATCAGAGGAGGGGTGGGAGACGAAGAGGTGAAGAAGAAAGAAGGGGGGGAGGAAAGGCGGGTGCTGCGTGGTGCTGTGGGGGGGGGGGGGGGGGGGGGGGGGGGGGGGGGTGGGCACGAGAGATGCGGGGAGGTGGGTGGTAGTGGCTGCGGGGTACATACCATTTACTTTGTTTTATTGCTTCTCTTCCATCTCTTCCTCTTCCTCTTCTTCACGACCCTCTCCTTTTTTCCTTCTTCTTCATCTTCTTCTTCTTCTTCTTCTTCTTTCTTTCTTCTTCTTCTTCTCTTACTCCTCTTCACGTTCTCCCTCTTTATGTTGTTCTATCACTTGCTTTTAATTTTGTTTCATATTCTTTCTCTGCCTCTCATCTTTCGTTCCCCTCTTCCATCGTCTTTCTCTGTACATTTTTTTTTCTTCTCTGTTCAAACGTTCCTTCCACCTTGTGTTCTTCTGCCAGCTCTCCTTTACCTTTCCTCTTCTTCTTCTTCTTCTTCTTCTTTTCCACATGTTTCTTTTTTCTTCTTCTTCATTTTCTCCCCTCCCCCTGCTCTCTCCTCCTCCTCCTCCTCCTCCTCCTCCTCCCCCTCCTCCTCCTTCTTCTTCCTCCTCTTCTTCATGTGAGCTTCAAGTGTTTCACAGCCAACATGGTGACGCATTCCTGTGACTCTCTCTCCGTTAGTCCCCGACGGCCAGTCCTGTTTGAAAACATCCTCCACACGAAGGCAACAGGTCTGGCATTCTGTTGGTGTCTACTAGTCTGAAAAACAAAGTTCAGAATCTTTTTACAGGTATCAGCAGCATACGCTTTTTACGTTGGTCTCCTGTATGAAATGGGAATCCCAGCGCCTGTGAAGTTCAGAATCGTTTGATGTATAACAGCAGCATATTCTTCAACGTTGGGCCTCTGTATTAAAATGGGTTTCCTGGCGCCTGCCTTTATAAAACCACCGCACAGTATTGAACCTGTGTGTTCTTTTATAAATGAAATTCAAAAAGAATGATTCCCTAAGAGAGAGAGAGAGAGAAAGAGAGAGAGAGAGAGAGAGAGAGAGGGAGAGAGAGAGAGAGAGAGAAAGAGAGAGAGAGAGAGAGGAGGAAGGGAGGAGACGTACAGAGAAGAGAGAGAGAGAGAGAGAGAGAGAGAGAGAGAGAGAGAGAGAGAGAGAGAGAGAGAGAGAAAGAGAAGGGGGTGGCAAGGGAAACAAAGAGAGGCAGGTGAAAAGAACAAGACAGACACGGGACAGACACAAAAAATATCATGTGGGTTTAGAGAGTCGGCTTACTCCAATAACCACATCAGATACTTCCCATCAGAATCAGGCACAATATCAAAATACCCCACACACAAAAAAAATAAACAGAGACAGTGAGTGAAATGGTCAGTGACAGACAGAACAAGAACAGAGACAGACAGACAGGTAGGTTTTGTTCGAGAGACAGAGAGGGAGAAGATAAAGCAAGGAGCAACAAGAACCCGAATTGAAATGATTGAACCAATCGATGCCAAGATTAATGCCCAGAACTCGTTCGAAAGTGGGAGGGGGGGGGGAGAGAAAAAAATTGAGAGAGAGAGAGAGAGAGAGAGAGAGAGAGAGAGAGAGAGAGAGAGAGAGAGAGAGAGAGAGAGCTCTTGAGGGCAGACGGTCCTGCCTCACGATTCCGTGGGAATCGACACATGTAGGAAGCCTGGAGTACTTGATTGCGTCATATAGATGCCGAACTCTGCATTTCTCTTCTGTAATTTTTTTATGCCTCAAGAGGAAGAGAAAGAGGCAGGGTCATGGGAGGGGGTGGGGGGGGGGGGGGCGTGGGGAGAGAGAGAGAGAGAGAGAGAGAGAGAGAGAGAGAGAGAGAGAGAGAGAGAGAGAGAGAGAGAGAGAGAGAGCTTCAGGCTGGTTGGAATCGGAAGAGGGTTGGAGGGTGGAGAGGTGGAAAAGAAAGGAGACAGGGAAAACCTGATGCTATTGGAGTGGGAGTGAGGGGAGGGGGAGAGGGAGAGGTGTGATTAGGTGGTGGCAGCAGCTGCAGGGAACATACCACTTACTTTGTTTTATTGCACCTCCTCCTCCTCCTACTCCTCCTCCTCCTATTTCTTCTTCTTCGTCGTCTTCTTCTTCTTCTTCTTCTTTTCTTCTTTATGTTGTTCCATCGCTTCAGTTTCATCTCCTTGTTCATACTTTTTTTCTTTATCTCTCATCTTTTTCTCCTTTCCTTTGTTGTCTCTTTCTTCTTGTTTACCTCACCCTCTATTCTCATTGTTCTTTGCCCTTTTTTCCCTTGTACTACCCCTCCTTACGCCGCCTTCTTCTTGTTTTCCATATTCTTCATCCTCTTCTTGTTCTTCTTCTTCTTTCTCTTCTTTCTTCTCTTCTTCTTCTTCTTCTTCTTCTTCTTCTTCTTCTTCTTTTTCTTCTTTCTTCCCCCCCTCCTCCTCCTATTCGTCTTCTTCTTCCTCTTGTCAGCTTCAAAGTTTTGACAGTGAACATGCTGAAACATTCCTGGGACTACCTTTGTTAGTGACCGACAGCCAGTCCTGACCTTCAGAAAGAACAGTTCCCTAAGTGGGACACTAGTTGATTCCTTGAGAGAGAGAGAGAGAGAGAGAGAGAGAGAGAGAGAGAGAGAGAGAGAGAGAGAGAGAGAGAGAGAGATACGGATACGGAAATTTTATTCACAAATAGGCCATTGCCCCTCGTGAAGGGGTGCATCTGGAAATCAATCGATATTTTTTACATTAAGAAACAAGAACAGATCGTAACTTAAATGCTTTATATAGGTAAATGGACAGATTTCTAGTTGTTCGTTCATTATTGGAAGCTAGAAGTAAACTTAATCTGAAAAGACTTGGAAATCTGTAGTATTTCAAATGTATATAACGTTCTCTTATTTCGCTTAGTAAAGGACAGCACAGAACAAAATGCACTTCATCTTCTTTCTCTTTTTTACACAATGGACAAATCAAATCAACAGGGGTATGTTGTTTGTATCGACATCTATGTACAGCAATGTCTGAAATACCCAGTCTGAATCTTGTTGTAATAATCTTGACATGTCTGTCTAGATTTAACGTTAAATGCATTTTATCCATTGCTATTGTACAAAAGGTCTTATATACACTAAATCTGTCACTGTTCTTGACGTGAAAATCCCATTCTTGGTTTAACCACACATAACCAAAACCAAACATGTATAAACTTACAGCGAATATCAGACGCCCAGTTTGTCTTATCACGAGAGTCTAACTCAAATAATGTTCTATATGCTTTTCGCGGTAATCTTGACTCATCCATTCTTGTCAACTTTAACCAGTAGTGCATGCACCTAACGGCAGAATTTATGTAAACAGGGTATCTATTTGTCTCACCATACACAAGGTCATTTGGTGTTTGTAACTGAACTCCTAAAAACTTTTTCAGAGCAAAGAGATGTACTTTTTCACAAAAGTGTGCAGCATTACTTAGCCCCCACAATTCAGCACCATACTGAACAATGGGTTGTATCTGCGCGTCAAATAGTTTTAAATATACAGCAAGAGAA
>JADBJO010036394.1:7500-11079 GCA_016801955.1 Conus betulinus | reverse complement strand
TCTCTCTTCCTCCCTCCTCTCCTCGACTCTCTCTCCTCTCAGACTCTCAGTTTTCCTATCAGCTGCTAAACTGTGCCACGCTTTGTTTAATTTCCTCACAAATTCCTTGCTTTCCAGTTGGCTTCCCTTCTAACTGTACACCCTTTAGGAAAGAACTTCAGTCACTGGAGTTTGGGGGGACGAGAGAGAGAAGAGAGAGAGAGAGAGAGAGAGAGAAGAGAGACAGAGACAGAGACACGAGACGGGGAGAGATTTAGGTTGGCACAGAGAGAGAGGAGAGGGGGGGGGGGGTGAGAGGAGAGCGAGAGAGATATATGGGAGGGGGAGAGAGAGAAAGAGAGAGAGAGGGGAGAGAGAGAGAGAAAGAGGGAGAGAGGTTGACACACCAGAGTGACTGAGAAAGAAAGAGAGAGACAACAGAGGGATGGAGACAGAGAGAGACAGATTGACACACTGAGTACACAGATAGAGAAAGAGAGTGAGAGAGAACAGAGAGAATGACACACATACACAGTGACACAGAGAGAGACAGAGACAGAGACAGAAAGAGTGAGACACCAGAGAGACAGAGAGAGAGAGAGCAGAGAGAGAGAGAGAGAGAGAGAGACATGAGAGAGAGAGAGAGAGCTTTACACACACAGAGTGAGAGACAGACAAAGAGACAGACAAACAGAGAGAGAGAGAGAAGAATGCAGAGACAGAGACAGAGACTGAGAGAGACAGAGACAGAGACAGAGAGAGTAAAAAATGATCAGTCATAGTTATTTCTTGCTGTTTGACCTCTCTCCCAGCCTGAATGCAAACGTCCTGTTGCACGTACCGGTCACCCGCTGAACGATTACTGTCACGCACCCTTGCTTAGGCCCTTGACTCTCCGAAGGGAGCACTGACAACCAACGACAGCTCTTCAGTGGACACGACTGGGGGCTGGTGTCCACCTCCCTCTGTCCAGCTGACCCTATTCCTCTCCAGCCCCGCTTACGAACTCCCCCCCCCACCCCCCCCCCCCCCCCCCCCCCCAATTGTCATTCGACACTAATTCACAAAACATAGTTAGAGGGACTTTGGTTGTTTTCTTCTTCTTCTTCTTCTTCTGCTCTCCTCCTCCTCTCCTTCCTCTTCTTTCTTCCTCTTCTCTCGTCCTTCTCCTCCAGTAAGCTCCT
This sequence comes from Conus betulinus, assembly GCA_016801955.1. Classification (NCBI taxonomy): domain Eukaryota; kingdom Metazoa; phylum Mollusca; class Gastropoda; order Neogastropoda; family Conidae; genus Conus; species Conus betulinus. Next base: position 9,916 of record JADBJO010036394.1, on the reverse strand, counting down.
CTCTCTTCTTCTTTTCTTCTTCTTCCTTTTCTTGTTCCCCCTGGTAAATTCTGGGACAAATCACACTCGGGTTGTCATTTTCAAAAGTGTATTTTCAAAGCCGCCCGCAGCTTTCTCATACATTTAGCATGCCTATGACCCTTACAAAATATGTGCTCCTTTTGGTTTCAGGTTTATTCATTTAAACACTAACTTATTCCTTCATTTTGTTTTTTTCGGTAGTTAGCTATGATGTATTCATTATTTTGTTATGTGTTCATTTATCAATATCATCATTCATATTATTTATCTATTTATTTATTTATTTATCATGTACTTATTTTGTTTATTTATCTCTCGCTCTATTTCATCTACTTATTCATTTGTTTATCTATTTATTCATCTCTCTATATTTTTAGTTCCTTTGTTACGCTCATCTTCATCTTCCAATTTCACTCGGCGTTTCCCTGGTGGAACGGAAAGATTGTGCCTTGTTCCGCATTCCTCCACGGCATTTCAGGCCACCTTGGGCATCTCACGACTTCCACCGTCACGGTTTTGCCAATTTCCCTAAGTCCCCATTTCTGTTCCACGTCTGGCTGTCTTGCTGAGCATGTCGAATCAATCTGCTCACTTCCACACATTCCGATTGCCACTCGCTCCGTGCCGTCAGCGTCCCCCTTTCAGCCGTCAAGGTCACGCCCTTGCCCTCCTCAACTGACAACCCCACACACTCGCACTGCTATAAACAGGCTTACTCACAACACAATCAGGACTTCGCCATTCCAAATGCATGACGTCAAAATAATATTGAAGTCAGTTTCAAAGTGACGTGACCGCAGGCGGAAATTCAAAGGTTTTTTTTTTTTTTTTTTTTTTTTTTTTGTGTGAGTCCGCTAGAAACGAGGACAAACACATTTACAGGACAAAACACGACGCGTTTCGACCTCTTTGATCTTCTTCAGGCAAGTAAACAATGTTCAGGACAATGAACTGAAAAAGATACGAGATTGCTCGTTCTTTGTTTTCATTGTCCTGAGTGTTCTTTATCTTGCCCGAAGAAGATCTAAGAGGTCGAACGCACGTCGTGTTTTTTTTCTTGTAGTTTGTTTCTCCTTGTTTTAGGAGGCCCTCACTAAGAATTATGTTTAATGTTGAATTGCCGATCAAATTTCTTGATGTGATCTCTTGCAGACAACCTTATGAAGTCGAGACCATACAAAACATTTGTAAACTGCCTCCCCCCCCCCCCTTCCCCTCTCCCTCACCCTCCGCACACAACAATCCTCTCTCTCTCTCTCTCTCTCTCTCTCTCTCTCTCTCTCTCACACACACACACACACACACACACACCACACACACACACACACACACACACACACACACACACACAACTTCAGCACATTTCTTACGATAGCCCAACATTTTTTTGCTCACTTCCTGATCTGGGGAAGATACCTAAGATCACGTTATACACGAAATGTTTATAAATTCAGGATTACTTTTGGATGAAATGTCTCATAATGGGTGTGGTTCTAAACGCTGATGTTAAATTAATTCTCTACAAAGATGTTGAAGAAGAAGAAGAAGAAGAAGAAAAATGATGATGATGATGATGATGATGATGATGATTTGATGATGAAGTCCGATATTCATTAAAACTGGCTTTCTAAAACAAAAAGGGCTAAAATCATAGCTCAGATGAAAATATTAGTGTGTGTGTGTGTGTGTGTGTGTGTTAAAGGAGTTTGTGGTTGAGTGTCAGGGAGAGAGGAGAAGAGAGAGAGGAGAGGAGGAGAGAGAGAGAGTAGGAGAGTGCGTGTGCGTGTGTGTGTGTGTGTGTGTGTGTGTAAGGAGAGAGAGAGAGAGAGAGAGAGAAGAGAGAGAGAGCAGGTGCGAGTTGTGTGAGCAGTTGCATAGTGTGCGCATAGTAATAAAAGAGACAAACTGAGTGTGTGGACAGCTGACTCTAAAAACCTCTGTCCCTGATATCACAGACTGCCGAGAAGTTGTACAAAGCCCCCACCCCACCCCACACCCCCCACCCCCCCCCTCCCTCCCCCTCCCCATCCCCCCACCCCCCTCGCCGCGCCGCCTAATCATTGCACATCTTTTTTACAGCCAAGGAAGTTTTTTACTGTCCAATCCAGAACCACTTTGCTGTCTCAGGCAATGAAACGACACCCGAACTGCTAACCTCGGAGCGAAGGTCGCCCCATTTGGCGCTGTGCGAGTGACGCAAATTCTTGGCCCTATCGGTGGCGTTCCTTTGTCTGTCGGCTGTCTGTCAGTCTCTGTCTGTCTCTGTCTGTCTGTCTTCTGTCTGCCTGCCTCTGATCTCTCTCTCTCTCTCTCTCTCTCTCTCTCTCTCTCTCCTTCTTCTTCGTTTGTCTGTCTGTCTCTCTGTCTCTCTCTCTCTCTCTCTCTCACCACTCTC
>JADBJO010036394.1:0-2500 GCA_016801955.1 Conus betulinus | reverse complement strand
CTCTTTCTTTGTTCCTGTACTTGTCTCTGTCTTTCAGTATCCGCATCTCTGCCCTGTCACTGTTATTGTAGCTATGTCGTTTTCCCACTCCATCTCTCGGTTCCTGTGTCCACCTTTCTGTGTCTGTCTCTGTCTGTCTGTCTGTTTGTCTCTGTCTCTGTCTGTCTCTGACTGTCTGTCTCTGCCTCTGTCTGTCTGTCCCTGTCTCTGTCTGCATGTCTGTCCTCCTTTCTGTGTCTGTCATTTCCGTCTTTGTTTCACTTAGTTCGCTTGTTTAACCGTCTTCTCCCAACATCACGTGTTTTCAAGCTGTAATGATGATCAGACAGTGGTCAATAAGTACAACAGACTTATAAAAGCTGGGTACGAGGAAAAAACAATAACGTACATACAGACTGTGCATAAAAAAAATCACGCGTGTTTTCAGGATTTAATGATTATCTGACTTTGTCAGTCTGTCCCAGAGACTTATCAACAAAAACAACAAACAAACAAATCGGTACGAAAAACAAAAAACAAACATACAGTCTGTACATAAAGAAGACTCCATGAAAGAAGTTACTGTCAACAGCAACTGCAATGATGTTTAAAAGGGACTTTTGATTAAGACTTTTCAAAAACTTTTTACAGTGAATAGACGAGAGTGATCAGCAGTAGTGACTTTGGATGAAATCATCTTCAAAACAACTGCCGTCTGACTGCGAGTCAAAGGAAATGTACAGTATGAGGAGATATGGTGCAAACAGTACGTGTGTGCTAACATTCTCTCCCTGTGTTATTATCTAACACATTTTATCAGTTTACTCAGTCAGTCGATCAGTTGGTCAGTTAGATTACTCAGACTGTCTGTCTTTTGTGTGTGTGTGTGGGTGTGTGTTGTGTGTATAAGTTTGTGTCGCCTTCCCTCCGCCCCCCCCCCCCCCCCAACCCCACCCCCCCCCCCCCCCCCCACCCCACTCTTGTCTCTCTCCCCACCCTGAGTCTTTCTCCCAGTCTCTCACCCCCACCCCCCCTCCTGTCTGTCTGCCTGTCTCTGTCTCTCTCTAGTGTGAGACTATTTCTCTCAGCTCAGACCTCCTCCTCCTCCTCTCTCTCCTCTCGTGCCTGTCGTTCGAGCCTCTCTCTCTCTCTCTCTCTCTCTGGTCTCTCTCTCTCTCTCTGTCTCTCCTCTCGTCTAAAGTCTCTCTTCTTGCTCTCTCGCTCTTCTCGAGACGCTATCGCGCTCTGTCTTCTCTTACGCTCGTCGCTCGTAGCTCTCTCTTTCTCTTCAATCTCTGCTCATCTCTTGCTCTCGCTCCCTCTATGTCTCTCTCTCTCTCTCTCTCCTCTCTCTCTTAGCTCTCTCTTGACTCCACGCCCCTAAAACCTTCTCCCTTCTCTGTGTGCCGTGGCAGCACTGAGCGGAATCCCTGGCCACCATCAGTCCCCCTGACCGTCACTGTGGCCGGGGAGGTAGAGCGGCGATGTCTTTACTAATGAGTTGTTCCCATCCACCGTACCGTCATTACAGCACCGGGCCCAGCCCGAGGAGGTGCAGAGGGCAAGGAGTCAGGGGGGCCGCCACTCTCTACGCCTCTGACGTCAGCAGGTGGTCGTTTACTGTCATGAATAATAAATTGCACGTTGTGGCCGTCTGAGAGGGCCAGCAGCATTCACCGTTCTTGTTGTGTCCTTGAGAGGTCATTGGCTCCAGCTTTCATCGCCGCACGCTGATACCCAAGCACGGCCTCTCACTGAACCTGTGTTCTTCTGTATCTGTCGCCAGTGGTCTGGTCTCTGTCTTTCTGTGTTGGTCTCGGTGCATTCGTCCTTTCTTTATCTTTTTTCTCTCTGTTCCCGGGACTGTCTCGCCGAGCCCTCCTCACCCTGAAACTGCGGTTTTGTGTTGGGTTTTTTTTTCTATAGTATATCTGGAGGAGAAGAGTCTGTTCTCTGTTCTTCTGGTCTGTCTCTGCCTCTGTTTTTCTATTCCATAGTGCCATTACCGAAAAAGGCAAAAGTCAGCATATACATAGTAACCAAAAGCGGACTAAGAGTAGGTATGCTTGTATCTGTACAACGTCTTAAAAGGTCCTGCTGAGGCAGTTTGAAAGAATCTGAATGCTAACATCTGCAAAATGATCTTCTCCCTTCCCCTGCGTTGTAGCCGCTGACGTTTATTACACAGTTTTTGAATGTGTCATAAGCAGATGTCAATGGGACACATGTTTGCCCAAGATTCCCCCCTCCTCCCGACAACTGGGCACCTTCGAGGACAAGAAGGGGCGTGGGGGCCCCTATTGCTCAATAAACACCGTTTCCCTTTCCATTCTCTGTTCTGCGTCTTCGTATCTGTTTTCTCTGTCCCTGTGGGACTAGATCTCACCAGCCTCTCAGGAATTCTGTGTTTCTGTAATCGTCTCTCTGAGTTCATGCCTCTGTTTTCTGTATCTGTCTTGGTCATCGGTTTTTTGTGTTGTATCTCTGCTTTTCTTTCCTCTCTGGTCTCTCTGTCCCCATG
>JADBJO010036393.1:0-11083 GCA_016801955.1 Conus betulinus | reverse complement strand
GATGTAAAAACTGGGAACATGAAATTAAGAAAATATGAAAACTCTTCACTTCCCTTATGCAGCCAGTGAAGAGTTTTCATATTTTTTAATTTCATGTTCCCAGTTTTTACATCTTCAATATCCTGCCCCCTCCCCCTCCCCTCCCCCATCCTTAAGTTCAAAGTTTTGCCAAGTCATTACTATGAAGACAATTTAGTTGTTGGTCTGCGCTTGGTTCAGTATACAAAATCATTCTTTCCCATTTTTCATTTACTTGCATTTGGTTTGCTACTTCTCCTTTGACAAAACTGTTTTTGTTTGTCCCAATGTCTTCATGTTTATTTTTTTTTAGTAGTTCCCTTTCCCCAATCGCAAACTTTAGTATTCTCACATGATGCAGCACTTTTTTTTTTTTTTTTTTTTTTTTTTTTTTGTTGTTTTTTTTTTTTCTATAGCTCAAGATGGTTTCTTTGATTTCTATCCACTTACATTCTACCTGCTTCTTGAGACATTCACATCTTTTTGTTAAAAACACAATACAGAGTGGGGATTAATGCCAGTTAAAAAAAAACACAATACAGAGTCGGGATTAATGCCATATTTCATACACAGGAGAAAACAGACATGTGATTTTTTCAGCACCAATTTATCTTCTCCAGAAGTCACAAACATGACATAAAAATTCACGAAACGGTATTTCAAAACTATACAGATTGCAGTCTGCTTCTTTCATTTGGGGGGAGGAGGGGTGTGTTTTATCACCGTTCACACCTTTTGTATGCCATATGGAGGTGGGACTCAGGTGGCTGGACGCACCACTTATTTGCCAGCTCCATGGCAGTACCTCCCCTCCCACCTTTCTGCTGCCATTCCATTTCGTTCTTCTGGAAACTCGACGTTTTGCTTAAATTTATGAACCTTCTTGAAATATTCATTTTTTTTTGTGATTAGTGTTAGGAGCCAAAATGCCACTAAACACACGAAACAGAATGGAACTTAATGCTTTTCTTGATACACAGGAGAAAACAGACACGTGATTTTTGAGCACCAATTTATCTTCTCCAGAAGTCACAAACATGACATAAAAATGCACGAAACGGTATTTTCAAACTATACAGATTGCAGTCTGCTTCTTTTCATTTGGGAGGAGGAGGGGGTGTGTTTATCACCGTTACACCTTTTGTATGCCATATGGAGGTGGGACTCAGGTGGCTGGACGCACCACTTATTTGCCAGCTCCATGGCAGTACCTCCCCTCCACCCTTTCTGCTGCCGTTCCATTTTGTTCTTATAGAAAATGAAAGTTTTGCTTAAATTTGTAAACCTTCCTATTTTGGAATCGTTTTGAATCTTGAATTGAAAGCTGTCACCATTCATCTCCTATGGAACATTTAGCTAGGAATGAGGAGGAGGATGGGTGCATCACTTCATATTCCCAGCTCACTGCAATATCAGCTGTGCATCTGCATCAGTTCCTGCCTGAAAACAAACATGCTTTTCACTGCATTTTGCTTCCATTACCAGCCAGACTGTAAATGTAAACTGAACGGTGCTTCATTTACTGTTTATGTGTGGTCTTTTCCATCCTCCTTATTTCCACTTTACTACTTGTTTACAGACATGCAAGACATCCTGTGTTCTTAAGTTTTCTCCATGCTGTTCTTCTCTGTCTGTCCCGTTTTCTTCCTGCCCCTGTGAGATCTTGTGCAGAGACAATCTGTTGTCATCCTTACCTGTCCCCTCTTCCCACTCCATTTCCCAGCATTCCAGCTCTCAGTATCCACCCTGTTCAGATTCCACCTTTCATTCCCACACCTGTTCACCCCATGATCAATGCTGTACAGGACCATCCACATTTCATTTCCTCTTTCAGTCTTTGTTAACTGCTCTCCAATCATTTTCCAGGGCATCCTCTCAAGCCGGGTATTCGATTCCTTTTACTCATTCATAGTTCTTCACCTCAGTTCAAGTGACTTGCTTCCATTTTTTTTTTTTCACAAATCCAGCTCAGTTGTTCTGTATCCTTGCTGTCACAATTTTACTTTCAGATCACACTGTCCCCCCCCCCCCCCCCCCCCCCCCCCCCCCCCCCCCTCTCTTAGTACTTTAATTCCCTTTTCTCTGTTCTAACTTCCACATTACCTTCATTGTGTTCTCCTTGTCTCATTCTTGCACTTCTCCGTACGCACACTTTTTGTTGTCACCTCCTTACCATCTATAACTTCTCTTTTCCTCACTTCTCCATTTATCCTGTCTGTTTATCTCTTTGGCAAGGTTTCACTCTTTTCCTGTTCTGTGTCCTCCAGAGTTCATCGTTGGCATTTCCTTCTGACTTCAACAGTCAGTTTTACCATTGTCACCATCCCTTCTGCTGCTATGCAGTCTTCATTGTTAAGTCCCTTTGAGCTTTCAGTCACTGCTTATTTGCAATGTATTGCTGCTTTTCTATCCATTGATGCGTTGAACTAAACGAGTCAATATACACTCTTCTAGCTCTCTCCGATTTTACCAACCATTCCCTCAGCTGTTCCAACACATTCTGCTCAAAACCATTTACATTCTAGGTCAGTTCCTATTGTAATCATGGTTATGCCATTTTCCTGCTTTACAACCTTTGCTGCTTCACCTCTTTCAGTGATTTTTCGCTGTGTGTGTGTGTGTGTGTGTGTGTGTGTGTGTGTGTGTGTGTTTTTTCAATTCCAATCAACCTTCAGCTATCCCTTTTATGTCTTGAAATTAATCTTCCCCCCAAATTGGCACTTCCCCACGAAGGTTCAGTATACAAAATCATTCTTTCCAATTTTCATTTACTTGCATTTGGTTTGCTACTTCACCTTTGACAAAACTTTTTTTGTTTGTCCCAATGTCTCATGTATTTTTTAGTAGTTCCCTTTCCCAAAATCGCAAACTTTAGTATTCTCACATGATGCAGCATTACTTTTTTTTCTTTAGCTCAAGATGGTTTCTTTGATTTCTATCCACTTACATTGCACCTGCTTCATGAGACAATCACATCTTTTTGTTAAAAAAATACAGAGGGGAGATTAATGCCAGTTAAAACACACAATACAGAGTCGGGATTAATGCCATATTTGATACACAGGAGAAAACAGACATGTGATTTTTCAGCACCAATTTATCTTCTCCAGAAGTCACAAACATGACATAAAAATTCACGAAACGGTATTTTCATACTATACAGAGATTGCAGTCTGCTTCTTTCATTTGGGAGGAGGAGGGGGTGTGTTTATCACCGTTACACCTTTTGTATGCCATATGGAGGTGGGACTCAGGTGGCTGGACGCACCACTTATTTGCCAGCTCCATGGCAGTACCTCCCCTCCCACCTTTCTGCTGCCATTACATTTTGTTCTCCTGGAAACTCGACGTTTTGCTTAAATTTGTGAACCTTCTTGAAATATTAACATCTTTTTGTGATTAGTGTTAGGAGCCAAAATGCCACTAAACACACGAAACAGAATGGAACTTAATGCTTTTCTTGATACACAGGAGAAAACAGACACGTGATTTTTGAGCACCAATTTATCTTCTCCAGAAGTCACAAACATGACATAAAAATGCACGAAACGGTATTTTCAAACTATACAGATTGCAGTCTGCTTCTTTCATTTGGTGGTGGTGGTGGGGGGGGGGGGGGGGGGGGGTTTATACCCATCACACCATTTGTATGCCATATGGGAGCTGGGAATTAGGTGGCTGGGCGCACCACTTATTTGCCAGCTCCATGGCAATACCTCCCCTCCCACCTTTCTGCTGCCGTTCCATTTTGTTCTTATAGAAAATGAAAGTTTTGCTTAAATTTGTAAACCTTCCTATTTTGGAATCGTGTTGAATCTTGAATTGAAAGCTGTCACCATTCATCTCCTATGGAACATTTAGCTAGGAATGAGGAGGATGGGGGCATCACTTCATATTCCCAGCTCACTGCAATATCAGCTTTGCATCTGCATTAGTTCCTGCCTGAAACAAACATGCTTTTCACTGCATTTTGCTTCCATTACCAGCCAGACTGTAAATGTAAACTGAAACTGAACGGTGCTTCATTTACTGTTTATGTGTGGTCTTTTCATTCCTCCTTATTTCCACTTTACTACTTGTTTACAGACATGCAAGACATCCTGTGTTCTTAAGTTTTCTCCATGCTGTTCTTCTCTGTCTGTCCTGTTTTTTCGTCCTGCCCCTATGGGATCTTGTCCAGAGGCAATCTGTTGTCATCCTTACCTGTCCCCTCTTCCCACTCCATTTCCCAGCATTCCAGCTCTCAGTATCCACCCTGTTCAGATTCCACCTTTCATTCCCACACCTGTTCACCCCATGATCAATGCAATACAGGACCATCCACATTTCATTTCCTCTTTCAGTCTTTGTTAACCTGCTCTCCAATCATTTTCCAGGGCATCCTCTCAAGCTGGTTATTCCATTCTTTTTACTCATTCATACTTCTTCACCTCAGTTCAAATTACACGTTTCCATTTCTTTTTGACCAAATCCAGCTCCATTTGTCTGTATCCTTGCTGTCACAATTTTACTTTCACATCACACTGCCCCCCCCTCCCCCCCCCCCCCCCCCCCCCCCCCCCCCCCCCCCCCCCCCCCCCCCCCCCCCCCCATCTGTCTCTTAGTACTTTCCATCCCTTTTCTCTCTGTTCTAACTCCCACATGACCTTCATTGTGTTCTCCGTTAGTCACAACATGAACCTAGTTATTTTCATGGATGTTTGAAAAGTAACTCATGCAATAGACAATATGCTGAGAAAAAAAAAAAAAAACTCCAAACTTTACAAAGATTATTCTTTTTTCCGAGCAAGTGTGGGGGTGCACAGACACATGCAATCACCACTGCCACCACACAAAAGTGGCATCATTAAAAGTTGTTGACATAAACTTAGCATGGTGAAACTGCATGTGAGCTCCAATATTATGCAGACTTTGAATGAATAGCCTTTTGCAAAAAGATGATGCATGGTAAATGAGCAGGTGTGTTTATACTCCCAACATACAGTTTACTTACTTTCCAAAAGGGATTATTTCTTTTCACAGGCACCACTGTTTGAAAATAATTTACGACTGTTAATGATTGGGGACAGGTGATTTCAGTGCATAAAAATGCCCACATATGAAAGATTTATAATGTATTCATGCAGTGTAAGTGTGAGCCAGTGTATTGCTCATATAATCATATGTACTTTTTGTGGAGGTGCGGGGTGTGTGTGGGATGGATGGATATGGTATTATTCAACCAAAATCCCCAGAAAATTAACCATATCCTGCAATACTAATAATGTCCATTCCCAACTGTCAGTACCCTTTCTTTCTGTAACTGATGTTTACTGTTTCTTATCTTATTCGAAGGAGACATTTTTGTAGATGTGATGGAATTGATAACATTCCAAAACTTTCAGCTCTAACACAGTTCAAAGTTGCAAAAGTTGTTCCAGTGTACAAGTCTGGTAACCATTCACAACAACCAATAACAGACCAATCCCTGTGTTGCAAGTATTAGAAAGCACATAGAGAGATGCAATTATGACCATTTTAAGTTATACAATCTATTGAAGGAGGAGTCCATCTGGTTTTTAGAAAGAATCATTCATGTCATACAGTGTTTAAACAAAGAAAAAAAAAAAAAAAAAAAAAAAAAAAAAAAAAAAAAAAAACTTGGGGCTACTGACATATAAAAATCAATGAAAATACATTCTCTGGAGCATTGTATGTTGATTTTATGAAGGATTTTCATGTCGATTATTATCATTTAAAAAGAAAATACTTTTGAGGTGCTGTTGGATTCCCTTTTTGAACCTTTGTGGTGAGCATACCACGGAATTGTAGACTGTGGTATATCTATTTGATGCCAAGGGAGCACAGACACAATACGCTGTGCCTTCCTGACAAGGCCGATCCCACAGACGAAAGGCCTGGGAGCAGACAATATGGATAGTTCCGTTGTTAGGATGGGTTACAGTGGTCCCCAAAGGCGGCTAATGAAGGATTTTATATTCACAATATATTTCCCTGACATTTTTCATTCTCAATCTCTTTATTCCCTTCGCACCACCACCCCACACACACTCCCCCCTCTCTACCTTTTTTCTCCATCAGGTCATTAATCTAATGATGGAGGAATTGTTAGCCTGTAGGAAAAATTCTCTTGAGTTCATTTCTAGACAGTCTTCAACAATTTGTCAGTCTTATTTCCTCCACATCTAATACATTACCTAACAAACGTGGAGTACCCCTGAGCTCAGTTTTAAGTCCTTTCCTATTTTTCTATGCAAACAATCTCCCTCTTCATATTGAAGGATCTTGTGACCTTTTCTGTGATGATATCACAATTCATACAAGCAGCCCTAAGTTGATTGAAGGATATGTTTGCTATCAATAAAAGAAAGTGCATGCAAAAAAGTTGTATCTCGATTAGTCCCGGAAACTATTCAATCCAAATTTTGCCCGAATGCTAGAAATTCTGTAACACCTCATTGTACCCTACCCAGAATTGACCTATTTCACACAAGACTCTCCTACCTAGAATTGACCTATTTCACACAAGACTCTCCTACCTAGAATTGACCTATTTCACACAAGACTCTCCTACCTAGAATTGACCTATTTCACACAAGACTCTCTCCTACCTAGAATTGACCTATTTCACACAAGACTTTCTTACCTAGACCTATTGACCAAGACTTTCTACCTAGAATTGACCTATTTCACACAAGACTCTCCTACCTAGAATTGACCTATTTCACACAAGACTAATTCTTACCTAGAATTGACCTATTTCACACAAGACTTTCTTACCTAGAATTGACCTATTTCACACAAGACTTTCTTACCTAGAATTGACCTATTTCACACAAAACTTTCCTACCTAGAATTGACCTATTTCACACAAGACTTTCTTACCTAGAATTGACCTATTTCACACAAGACTCTCTTACCTAGAATTGACCTATTTCACACAAGACTCTCCTACCCAGAATGGACCTATTTTATACAAGACTCTCCTACCCAGAATTGACCTATTTCACACAAGACTTTCCTACCCAGAATTGACCTATTTCACACAAGACTCTCCTACCTAGAATTGACCTATTTCACACAAGACTCTCCTACCTAGAATTGACCTATTTCACACAAGCCTTTGTTAGTCTGGTTCCCTTCCCTGGAACTTGCTGCACCTGAGCGGCTCAGATCTTGCAGAACAAAAATTGTTTCAATATTTTGCACACTTTCACTCACTAAACAGCTATGTAAAATAATTATCAATGCATATTCACATAAAAATATCTTTCTTCCCAAAGTGGTGGTTGTTTTTTCAAGTACTGTCTCAAAATGCATTACTACGACACCGTGAACGATTGGGCACACTGTGTCAGTGAATGCAAATATCAGTATGTGAAAGATGTGTGATGTGCTCACCTAGAGTTTGAGTGTGAGCCAGCTTACTGCTCCAAAAAATCATTTGCTCTTGATGGGGAAGGAGGGGGGGGGGTTGGGGGGGGGGGGGGGGGGGAGTCCTTAGAGGAGGTAGAAAGATGGATAACATTTTTTCACTTTTTTTTTCCTTCTCATTTTGATTTTGATTTTTTTTTATTTGCTTATGTTATTGCGTTTGATTTTTTTTTTGCTTTGTGCTTTCCCTGTGTCTTTTTTTGTGTGTAATACTAAAGCATATTTTGAATCTCTCTCTCTCTCTCTCTCTCTCTCTCTCTCTCTCTCTCTCTCTCTCTCTCTCCATCCTAAAAGAAAAAAAAAACAAAAAAAACAGTATCTGCTATTCACCACTGCCTTCAAAACCAGTCTTGCATCATGAGCAACATTGACTGTATGAATATACATTGGTGCACTTGAACATGATTGCCTCCTGGATCGCTGTTCATTCCTCCTAAGGCTGTGCTGATACCATGTTGGTGATGCCTCTTGGGTGCCTCATCAATTGCTGTTCATTCCTCCCAAGGCTGTGTTGATACCATGTTGGTGATGCCTCTTGAGTGCCTCATCAATCGCTGTTCATTCCTCCCAAGGCTGTGTTGATACCATGTTGGTGATGCCTCCTGTATCTTCATTCCGCATTGGAATTATCGACAGAGCTGTGTGTAATGGCTGCTTTTATTGTGTATGTATATTTTAATACTATATGAATCATTCTTGTTCTCATCACACGTTGGTTCTACATTGCGTGATAGTGGTCTGTGTCCTGTTACAGTATGTGAAAGATTTGTCCCTAAAGGGACAAAAAAGCATCTTGCTTGTTACTCTTTTGAATAGATATTATCAAAGTGAGTATCAAGAAGTAGTGACAGGATTTTTCTTTTTGGTAAGTTAAGGCTGCTGCTAATACTCCTGAATGTAGTTTCCATGGGGGAAAGCAATTTTCCCCAATGCTTTGTTGAAAGCTGGTATGGTAGTGTTTGTGCATAAAACACCTGTGCACATATGGTCCCCATATGCTGCTAATGAAGGATTTTATATTTACAATATAGCTCCCTGACTTTTCATTCCCAATCTCTTTTTATCCCTTGGCACCACCACCACCCACACACACTCCCCTCTCTCTACCTTTTTTCTCCATCAGTTCATTAATGTAGTGATGGAGGAATTGTTAGCCTGCAGGAAAAAATTCTCTCAAGTTCATTTCTGGACAGTCTTCAACAATTTGTCAGTCTTAATTCCTCCACATCTAATACATTACCTGTCAAATGTGGATTACCCCTGAGCTCAGTTTTTTTGTCCTTTCCTATTTTCTATGCAAACAATCTCCCTCTTCATATTGAAGGATCTTGTGACCTTTTCTGTTATGTTATTACAATTCATACAAGCAGCTTTAAGTTGATTGAAGGATATGTTTGCTATCAATAAAAGAAAGTGCATGCAAAAAGTTGTATCTCGATTAGTCCTACAAACTATTCAATCCAAAGTTTGCCAGAATTCTAGAAATTCTGTAACACCTCATTATACCCTACCTAGAATTGACCTATTTCACACAAGCCTTTGTTAGTCTGGTCCCCTTCCCTGGAACTCACTTCCACCTGAGTATAAGTACCGTTGAAGCTCAGATCTTACAGAACAAAAAATGTTTCAATATTTTGCACACTTTCACTCTCTAAACAGCTGTGCAAAATAATTATCAATGCACATTCACATAATAATTATCTACTTTCCCAAAGTGATGGTTGTTTTTTCAATTATTGTCTCGAAATGCTTTACTACAATAGCGTGAACGATTGGGCACGCAGTATCAGTGAATGCAAATATCAGTATGTGAAAGATGTGTGATGTGCTCACCTAGTGTTTGAGTGTGAGCCAGCTTACTGCTGCGTAAAATCATTTGTTCTTGATAGGGAAGGGGGGGGGGGGGGGGGGGGGGGGGTCCTTAGAGGTGGAAAGATGGATAGCATTTTTGCATTTTTTCACCTTTTTTTCCTTCTCATTTTGATTTAGATTTTTTTAAAATTGCTTATGATATTGTGTGATTTTTTTTTTTTTTTGCTTTGTGCTTTCCCTTTGTCTTTTTTTTGTAATACTAAAGCAATTTGAATCTCTCTCTCTCTCTCTCTCTCTCTCTCTCTCTCTCTCTCTCTCTCTCCCCCCTCCTAAAAAAAAACAAAAAAAAAACGACAGTATCTTCCATTCACCACTGCCTTCAAAACCAATCATGCATCATGGGCAATAATGAATATGAATGGTGCACTTGAAGTTGATTGCCTCCTGAATCGCTGTTCATTCCTCCCAAGGCTGTGTTGATACCATGTTGGTGATGCCTCCTGTATTTTCTTTCCGCATTGGAATTATCGACAAAGCTGTGTGTAACAGCTGTTTTATTGTGTATGTACATTTTAATACTAATATGAATCATTCTTATTACACGCTGGGTTCTACATTGTATAATAGTGTTCTGTGTCCCGTTTTAGTATTCTTAGTCCCTAAAGGGGCAAGGGCCAGATGAGAAAAGAAAGCATCTTGCTTGTTACTCTTTAGAATAAATATTTTCAAAGTGAGTATCAAGTAGTTGTGGCAGGATTTTTTTTTTTTTTTTTTTTTTTTTGTAAGTTAAGGCTGCTGCTAATACTCATGAATGTAGTTTCCATGGGGAAAGCAATGGTTTGTTGAAAGTTGGCATGGTAGTGTTTGTGCATAGAACACCTGTGCGCATATGTGTATGTAATATTCCGTGTGCATGTGGGTATCCAATGCTTGGTGTATATAATACTCTTGTCTGCATGGTACATAGAAGATTGCATACACACATGTACACTGGGCACTAGATACACATATCCATTGAGCATTACTTACATGCATTTACTCCCCCTGTCCATGTATTGCTCCATATATGTGTGTGCATGGGCAAAATGCTCTGTATACATTGCACACGTGCATACACACACACACACACACACACACACACACATGAAGCATTACATAGACACAGACACATTTTTTTGCCTTTTATAGACCTTTCTCTTGTCTTTGTTGTAGAAACTTGTGTGATTTTTTTTGTATAGCAGTTTGACATTCCCTCTTTCTTAAATATTTTTTTTTTTTCTTATAGCAGTTTGACATGCCATCTTTTTAGTTACCAGGCTATCAAGGAATGAAATGTTTAGTGGACACTAACCGTGCAGAAATGTATTCTTTGTGGCACTGAAATATATTTCTGTTTACTCTGATGCTTTGGGCACAGCCTCATTTATAGGCATCAGATGCCATTGAGCTACCATGCTGTAACTGCATTTTGTTTTTCATTGCTTTTCTGGGTATGTTTTATCGTGTGTGTGTTTTTTTCTTCTTTTTTGTGCAACTCTCTTCTTTTTCCATGGAAAAAGCTGTTTACCAAAGGTGTATCAGCCAGCATATTTGCTCATGTGTAAAATAACAGTGTCCATGTGTGTAATGCTCTGTATACATTTGGATGTGTAGGTAATGCTTACAGAAGTCGTATAGAAGATTGCCTACATACATACACTGAGCACTAGATGTGCCTATATGCAGAGCATTACACACATATATACAGGCATTTACTCTGTGTCTATGTAATGCTCAATATATGGGTGCACACTTGCAGATTTGCTTTTTGAAATAAGAC
>JADBJO010036392.1:0-11084 GCA_016801955.1 Conus betulinus | reverse complement strand
TACTCTTGTTTGTTGTTTCAATCGTTTCTCTCGTTTCTCTCTCTCTCTCTCTCTCTCTCTCTCTCTCTCTCTCTCTCTCTCTCTCTCTCTCTCTTTTAAAGTCATCTACGCCTTACCTATAATGGATGAACTTTTAATGTTATGAAGATATGTGTGTTTGTTAAATGTTTTGTAAGTCTTAGTTGCTAGTCATACTTAGTCCCTTAACGGGGCAAGGGCCGGATGAAAAAAAGCACCCCCCTCTCTCTCTCTCTCCCGCCACCTTCCACCTTTCTCTCTCTGTGTTCTCTTTCACCTGCTGTCTAATCTATTTCTGCTCAAAAAGGATAACTGTTTAAAAGTAGTTACCTGTCTGTACATTAGTGCTTAGCTGTTGCAGAACAAAAAATTAATTTTTTCCGCTTCATTGTTGGTGTTGTGTTGACAGTGCTTCCCACTGTTCAACCCACATAATGTATCATCTCATCATCATCGTCATCATCATCGTCGTCGTCGTCGTCGTCATCAGAGCACGGGCTACCTGCCAAGCGTGTTAGGTCATGCTGTCTTTTAATCGAATAACAGAGCAGCAAGATGTTCATCCTTTTTGAGGCCACTCATAGTGATCGTCTCAGCTCACTAGGCACAGGACCAAAGGGGACGCCTTCCTCCACCGCCTTGACAACATCAAAAACTACGATCACCTTCAATTCTGGAAAGGGACTGGTATGTCCAGGAGGGCGTTCATGCACGAAGTGCCTGGTTTGGTTTGGGTTTTGATGGCGCTGCTTGGGCACTTCCCAGTCACAATCTCACTTTTCAACAACATTGCTCTTGACGGTGTTCCTTTATACAGTCTTGTGTAATGTCATGGATATTCTTTCTTACTTCATCTAAGCTGGCAGGGAGCGACCTTCGCCCCTTGACCCTTCGCTCAACGTGACACTGCTGCGTCTCAGGATTGGCCGTGACCTTCCTCATTGTCGCACAGCACGGGGAGTTAGGAAGAAACGGAGGACGATACCTAGAGTCGGTAACGTTGCCCATCTCTCTCACCACTCTCGCCACAACCACACTCGCTCAGTAAACTGTCGCAACTTGATTCAAGTGCCTATGGCTCCTCGCACACAAACAACAATGAACATTTCGCTGACAGTTTTCAATGTCCAGTCACTTGGTAGTACCTGTAAAAAGAAACGATCTGCTGTTAATGACTTTATACTCTCCAATGATATTGACATTCTTTGCGTAACGGAAACTTGGTTCAAGGAAAGCGGCGATGAATCAAAGCTACGTGACCTGGCTCCAGCTGGCTATACCACCAAGTCCTTCCCCCGCCCCACCACGACCTGCGGGGCCGGAATCGCCTTCGTCATCTCGGGTAGGCTGCTCCCCTATTGCTCTGTCCCTACCTAGCGCTCCTGTTCTACTAACATTTTTTTGGGATTTACAGACCGGTACCCAGCAGAAAGAACAAATTTACGCCCAGCATGTTTGTCAACGAACTTCCAGACTTTCTTAAATTTGTAAATGACTTTTCAGGAACATTGTTATTGATCGGCGACTTCAACCTCCATTTAAATAAACCCACAGTTGGATACACGCCTAAGGTGTTAGAAATTTTAGATACTTTCGGACTCCAGCAGTCTGTGAACGAAATGACGAACAAACAGGGTAACATAGTAGACTGGGTAGTCTACAGAGACAGTGATCATCTTCTTAAATCCTCAACTGTTGACAATAACCTAGCATCGGATCATTATGCTGTGAAGTGAGAATTAGATATCGTTAGGCCCGCCGTTCCAAAGACTTACAAGGAAGTTAGGAATATTTCTGCTATCGATATAGAGCTTTCAAATCTGATCTGACCACGGCCATACATACGAGCGAGCCATCGGCCTGTCAGCTGACCTCTGCCCTCCATGCCACGCTTGATAAGCATGCTGCGGTGAGCAGGCGCTTGATCACTGATCGCTCACTGTCAATGGCGCAACACAGTGGGTCCCGAGTTGTCGGAGGCCAAGCAGGAGAGGATGGGGCTGAGAGGCGATGGGCGCGCCATGGGACTGACTGTGCACAGGGAAATATATCAAACTGCGAGAAATCATGTTACTGACATTGTTCATCAAGCAAAAACTTGTGTTCTATTCTTGGCCTGTAATACGGCAAGCAAGCAACTATTTAATGTCACAAATAGTCTCCTAGGCAAAGTCAGCTACTCCCCCTTCCTACCATCTTCCAAACTCAAGAGCTCCCTCAGAAATTCTTAGAGTTTTTCAAATGGCCAAATTGACACTATCCTTGAAAGTTATATTCTACTGCACCTGTACATTCTCTGAATGACAAAGTTTACTGTGGACCTCCTTTGGCTTGTTTTAGACCTGTTAGTCAAGACTATGTCAAAAAACTTTGTTTGCGATGCAGCCCTAAATCGTGTGAACTTGATGCCATTCCCACTAACTTGCTCTTTCAGTGCATCGATGAAGTCCTACCCCATCTTACTCATGTTATCCTCTTTGTCCTCTGGTCACGTTCCTGAAATCTTCCGGTCCGCAGTGATCAAGAACCTTCATTAGATAAAATGTTTTAAAGAATTTCATTAAATAAAATGTTTTAAAGAAATATCGGCCTGTATCAAATTTGTCATTTCTATCAAAATTATTGGAGAAGATCGTTATGGAACAAATTTCTAGAGCATCTCGAAAAGAATCACCTTTTGAATCCTCATCAATCTGCTTACAGACAAGGCCATAGTTGTGAGATTGCACTCCTCCGTATAGTCAATGACCTCCTCTGTGGGTTTGATGATGGGAATGTTTCCTTATTAGCGATGTTAGACCTCTCCGTAGCATTTGCCGCGATCGATCATAATATTTTTTGTTCTCACGGCTTCAAACTTTCCTTTGGGTTCAAAGACACAGCTCTTGACTGGATTATCTCTTACTTGACTGGACGGACTCAGACAGTGTGTGTACGGGGCAGATACTCAGACAGTTCTCCTCTTAGGTACGTGTGTGCCTCAGGGTTCTGTACTGGGGCCAGTCCTTTTTGTGCTGTATGCTAGTCCTGTGTCTGACGTCATCAGTGGTCACGCCATGTCGCATGAGAGCTTTGCTGACGATATTCAGCTTCATCAGTCGGCTCCCATTGCTGAAATTGACTAACTGATTTCTCGGACGCGGGGCTGCATTGCAGACCTGAAGGACCTGGATGACAACCAACAAACTACAACTAAACGACGACAAGACGGAACTCATGTTCGTGGCAAAACAGCCTAACCGTCCTTCTCTGCCTTCAACTGTCACTATCAATGACTGTACTGTCTCTGTCTCCACCTCTGTCCGCAGTCTAGGGGTCATTCTTGACCAATCCCTCTCCTTTGAGAAACAGGTTTCAAATATTTGCAGATTGCTTATTTAGAACTAAGAAGAATCAGCTCCGTACGTCACCTTCTCTCTACAGATGCTACAAAAACTCTCATTTGTGCATTTGTCTTATCTAGAATAGATTACTGCAACTCACTTTTGGCCGACCTTCCAAAATACCTGATAGAAAGATTACAGCGAATCCAAAATCATGCAGCACAAGTCGTCTGTAGAGCAGGGAAATATGATCACATTTCGCCTCTACTTCACTCTCTTCACTGGCTATCTGTCTCAAACCGTATCTCGTACAAAATCTCAAACTCTCACTTTCTCTGCTCTCTTTGAAAATGGACCTTCTTATCTCTCAGATCTCCTTAAAATCTACACCTCCTCTCGACAACTACGCTCCTGTGCTGACGACCGCCTTCTATGAATGACTCGCTTCAGGACTAACTGGTGAAAGATCTTTCTCTTTTCAAGCTCCAGCGACGTGGAACAGACTGCCAGACTCTCTCAGACATTCAGATTCTATCTCTTCTTTCAAGTCTAAACTTAAAAACCATCTATTTTCTCATAATTAGTCAATGCAGGGGGGGGGGGGGGGGGGGGGGGGGGGGGGGGGGGGGGGGGGGGGTACCCCAACTTATAGCCCTCTGGGCCTTTTCAAATGTAGTGTATGATGTGTATGTTCACTATTACATATATTTGTTGTATGATTGAACGTTATAGGATTTAGCTTTTGTAGTGATACTTGAAAAATAAGTGAATGTCACTCTCTTAAGATTAGGATTTGTCAGTTATTGTAGTAATAGTATTTGCAGTTGGGTGTAAGGTGTACTATTGTATATGAGATGGGTGAATGTAGTATGATTTTGTAAAGCACTTAGAGAAATTCGTTTGATTAAGCGCTATATAAAAAAACATTATTATTATACTTGATTTTTGACAGTCATGGCCAAGAAAACAATCTATCATGGCATTGACAGACGGCGTTATTCGTTCCGTCCCATCCCTTCACACCAATGTGGCATTTTTCAAGGGCATGTTCTTCACTGTTGAACATACGCCGCAAGACGAACGCCCTCGATTTCATCACCTACACCATCCACTCTTTTGGGAGCTGTCCACACATTTTTTCACTTTGAGTTTCTTTCTTTTTTGATGACAGGGTGTTCTGTAAGCGTGTTATGCATCAGGCTATAGAAATAAAAATAACTGGAATCACGCCTTCTAAACGTTTGAAATAGCTATTCAGGACTGCCTTGCACAATTGTTTTGGGGCTTTTTTTTAATAATACCAAAGAAAAATAATGAAAAACGCTACCACGAACGAAGTTTGTACAAATCCCTGTGACCTTCATAAAGCAAGGTAAAACATACATCTAGGGGGAAATGTTTTACACGCACACATACACACACACAAGTGCAGGCTAATAATTCTTCAGTCATTATAGTAATGACTTGGCAAAGATTTGAATTTAAAAAGAAAAATGAAGATGAAGATAATGGGGGGAATATATCATAAATATGAGAAACCCTTCGCTAGCTGCCTGAGGGAACCATCGAACTCCCCTCTGAAGGCAGATCTATTTGTATTGCCTGCTCCATTTGCCTGCTCCTAGGCCTTTCGTCCGCTGGATCGGACTCATCAGGGAGACACGGCTGACTGTGTCTGTGCTCTTGGTGTCAAATAGAGACGCACCACAGTCCATAATTCTGTGGTGTTCTCACCACCAAGGGTTCAAAAGAGAATCCAACAGCACCCCCAAAGCAGCCAGCGAAGGGTAGTAAATGGAACAAAACGAAAGTGTGGAGAGGAAAAAAGTTGCTTTAAAAACTAAAAGCATTATACAAACAGTATAAAACGTAGGGGACAATCTTTGAGCCTATGCTTGAGGCTACACACACACACACACACACACACACACACACACACACACACACACACACACACATATATATATATATATATATATATATATATATATATATATATATATATATAGATATGCTCACAGTTTACTATTATATACATACAACTCCTTGTGTGCTGTCAAGTTCAATAAAGAAATAAATTATGGTCTGAGTTGACAGTACCTTCCCGAAGACAAATCAGCTGCGCAATATCCACACACACCGTTCAATAAATCATGTGGTTACACACACACACACACACACACACACACACACACACACACACACACACACACACACACAAACACACACACACACACACACACACACACACACACACACACACAACACACACACACACACTTTTATACACTTCCACACACACATATGCAATAACATATATCCTTGTGTGTGTGTGTGTGTGTGTGTGTGTGTGTGTGTGTGTGTGTGTGTGTGTGACTTAAGACAATCCAGACACAACTCAATACTATATCACACACACACACACACACACACACACACACACACACACACACACACACACACACACACAAGCACGCGCACGCACGCACGCACGCATGCACGCGCGCACGCACACACACACACACACAAACGCGATCATAATGGAAAAAATATACAAATAAACAAAAATGAAATCTATTGGGGTACTTTTTACCTTTAACTCTTCCGAAATAAACAGACCAAACTACATCATAGAAAACGCTCGGAAACGGACCACTTTGTTACAAGTAATGTCGTGGATCGGAATAGAAATTGCAGCTCTGATCTTATTCGAGCTGCATCAGAACTAGCATATATAATAACATTATGGGTCTAAAAAAAAATCTCTTGTGAAACTTCAAAGAAAGACTCAAACAGTTTAGCTAGTTTTGACGATGCGGCTTTTAAAGTTGCAGGTATGGCTTACACAGAAGCCTGCATTTTGTGGCTTAAACAAAGACTGGAGGTTGTGCTAATCGAGAAACGTTTTAAATCCAGTGCCTCTGAACCTATGCTTCAAAAGAAGCCGTTAGACCATTCTTGTCTGACTACGTATCTCCAGAGTTCAGAGGATGTACCACGTCTCTCCAAACCGTTCCGCTAGGACTCCATGTCGGTATCCTCCCTGTTCACCAGGCAGGTTAAGATGATTGATTTGAGTGTAAACGAAGGTGACATAGCCCTGTCGTTACTGTTTCCCGACCCACACAGCTATTAATCAAACATTATAGATTTTTTTCTTCGTTTTTTTTTTTTTCACAGACAGCATGGTTAATGCCACGTCTGTAGTTTGCATTGCTTTTTTTTTTTCTTCTCTTGGGTCTTAACTTCTAGAAGAGATTTCATCCAACAATAGGCTGTTCGACCTTCATCGCTGTACGGTTTTGCGATCACCAAGACCTTAAATTTGTTAAATAAAATACCTTTTTTGTATGCAAGAAAATGTTTATCTAATTAGACTAAAAAAAATTGTGTACTCCTGTTATTACACTATAAATCAACATTCGAATGGCAGTGCCCCCCCCCCCCCCCCCCCCCCCCCCCCGAGTTCGCGCAGGAGAGTAAGAATGACAGGTTCCTGATCTGTCACAACAAACGGGGTCTCACACTTCAGACAAAGCAGGTTTGTTCATCCCTAAGTTACAAGCAGGTCATGGAGCATCATTTTTTTCCCCTCTTGTTTATTTTGTTTTGTTTTGTTTAATTTAGTATCTTTTCACAAAATAGTGTTTATAGACGGACCTTGAAATCATTCTGAATGACATAAGTATTTTTACACAATAGGAATACCCCGTCATTTCATATCCCCCATCAACGTAATACTTTGTTTGACAGAAATAAACATCATAAATAATACCTATAATTTTTTTTTTTTTTCAATTTTCAAAACGAGCAAACTACAGAGCTGTTCCTGTAGGACTCCGAAAGAAGAGATTTAGCTGCAGTGACAAGAAGTGATTGATCATCAATAATGGCTTTGAGATTGTCATCTTTAGTATTGTTCCCTCTTGTTTATGTCTGTCTGTGATATCATCATAATGGCTTTGAGATTGTCATCTTTAGTATTGTTCCCTCTTGTTTATGTTTGTCTGTGAGTATGAAGAAAAATGCATATGCACCTTCTTTATACATGCGACAAGCAACATTTTCCAAAAAATGGAAAAAACAGAATTGAACTATGTGGCTAACTTCTGGGTTCACACGCACAAGTGGTAAATGATATTTTTGTTTTAAAAGTCTGAGCTGTGTTGCTTAAATGTCTATCGGTTTGCTTTTTGTTTCTTTCTGTGTTTGATTTTTGTTTTGCTTTTTATTTGTGATCGAACGCACGTGTCTGCATTTTTCTGTTGTTCATCACGAGTCCTTTCATTCTTGTGCGGTTGTTGTTGTTGTTGTTGTTGTTGTTTTGTTGTTGAAATGCTGTTAATAACTGGAAGTGCTTATAGGCGTTTCTATCCTTTTTGTTTCTCTCATCTTGTTGCCAGTGGCCGTACATTGTCTCAATTAAAAATAAAATGAAAAGGAAGAAACACATTATCTCTCCCCTTAAATGAACGCAAAACCACAGAGAGAGACAGAGAGACAGGAGGAGAGAGAGAGACAGAGAGAGAGAGAGAGAGAGGGAGAGAGAGAGGAGAGAGATGAGAGAGACAGAGAGAGAGAAGAGAGAGAGAGAGAGAGAGAGACAGAACAGAACAGAGTTATTCGGTAAGGCCAAAGCTTGCATGAAGTTGTTGTATGTGTGTGTGTGTGGTGTGTGTGTGTGTGTGTGTGTGTGTGTGTGTGTGGGTGTGTGTGTGTGTGTTGTGTGGTGTGTGTGTGTTCTATATGAGTTGAGACTCTAAGAATGCTTATTATAGTAATACTACTAATTCACAATACAATCTGAGGAGCACTGAAATTAGATGTCAATAAAGAGATCAATGATTGTATGCTGGCATTATTTATCTTTCGTACAAATATTTTCAATCAAATACACGAGCAGGCAGACGTGAGGGAAATTGATACACCGATTGGAATGTAAAAGGATCTGACAGAGATCTAAAGACAGAGATCTAAAGGGACTGAGTAAAGAACAAGGGAGAGAAAGAGGCTGACAGATAGCTAGCCAGAGAGAGAGAGAGAGAGGAGAGAGAGAGAGAGAGAGAGAGAGAGAGAGAGAGATGTGAAAGGAGAAGATGGGGAGTGAATCGGTGGCAGGAGGGGGAGAGAGTAGAGGTGTCCTGATAAATTTTCTAATATGGATTTCCAGTTAAAAGAGGGACTGCAGAGCGAAACAGATTTTTCAAAATGCTGATTCACATTTTTCTACATAAAAATCTTGTTCTTTATCTACTCATAATTTCCTTTGTTCTAGTGCAAATTACAGCCACTAACAATCATATTTGTTGTGGATACTACCAAAACCGATATGTTTATCTTAGAAATTGAAAGGTTAGTTTTCTATTTTTTTTAAGGGGAATAATTCCACTTGACAATTCACACACCAAATGTTCAATGCATGTTGCTTTCAAGTGCTTTCAATTTACTTTAGAACGATGCCAGATATCCCCTCAAAGACCGCCAACATGATTGCTGATCGTACCTTGAGGACCGAAAACTCCAAGACTAATTCAGAATGCACCTTTAAGAATCGGATCGCTCGTGTGTGTTCAGGACTGAGCTGAGAAATTCAGGACGCTCAGTCTGGTAAACACTGGGCACAAGTATGGCGCAACGCCCACAGGCTTCAAGAGGTCGACAAGTAGATAATGGTCTCCTAAAACTGTGGTCATCCTCAGCTGGGCTGTAAATTAACTAACACAATCGCGCGGACTAACGTGTTATCGGTATCCGTTGTGCTCATTATCTCATAACAAGTACGACTTGTCCGAGGGTCGGTGGGCATATGCAATGCGACGCGGACTGACAGATGATGAATGAGTCGTGGGTGTACAGACTGCTCAGTGCTCTCTTATATACGATTAGCTGGGGCTGATCTCACCAGACCTACAAGATGACTTGTCGGAAGATCTTCAGATACAGTATTTTACTTGTGTTTGAAAGAAAATAAACAAGACAGAACAATAAAGACGAAAGGGGAATAACAGAGCCCCATCAAAGGACCAACGAATGTGCAAAAACAAACACTACGCATTTTGACCCCATTGGGTCTTCTCTTTGCAAGACAAATCACATTAATTCAGGTTTTCTTTACTGCTATAAGCTATTAATTGATTTATTGACTGGGTGCTTTTTCTTCTGAATTAGATTATTACTTTTATCAGGTGTACAAGAAGCAGCAGCAGCAGCGGAAGTGGTAATATTAGTAGTAGTTGTTGCAGTGCTAATGGTGGCGGTGGTAGAGTAATAACTTCTAGCAGCAGCAGTAGTAGTAACTGCAGCAGTAGTAGTCCTAGTAGCGGCAGTAGTGGTAGCAGGAGTAGTACTAACAGCAGCAGCAGCAACAGTAGTAGTAGTAATAGCAGTGGTAGTAGTAGTGGCAGGTAGTTGTTGCATGCTTTCTTATCATCATCATCATCATCATCATTATTATCATTATCATTATTAATCATTATTATTATTGTTATTTTATCATTATGTTATCATTATTATGTTATTATTATTACCATTATTATTATCACTTTTGTTGTTGTTGTGTTGTTGTCGTCGTCGTCGTCGTCGTTCAAGATTTCATTTAAATTTGTAACTTTTTCATGCTCCAAATTAAAATGTTTTAGAATTTCATACCCAAACAAAAAGTTCTGGTGATTTTCACACGCAAAGATGGTCAGGATTGTTTCGTCAGTGTGTGGTACTCTTTTATTCTAATTTTTTTTTCTTTCAACCTTGACCCACTTCTGTGTCGTCGAAGATGGTCTCGAACATGGAACTGGACACTTCAAGGCATGGTCACGTGATAATGAATATGCCGACAAGCGGCGGTAATTTGAATCACAAAGACGACCAGGTGTCTTGCTTGGATTTTTGATGGGAACAAGGGCTGGCCGCTTCTAGTTCCCCGACCCTCTTCCTGTAAATAAAACTTCGCATAACAATGATCTGGCCTTTCGTCAGTCTCTTCGGGCGATATTTCTAGTTGTGATGGCTGGAAACAAAACTGACATTCGACAAAACGCTTGCTTGTTATTGTCATGCCCGCTTCAGACTGACTTGCACGGGTTTCTTCGGGGTTTCACTCCATGATCACAAATATGGAAGGCAAACTTCAAGAACCAATCAGCATTTCGTTCCTGACAAACTAGATGTCCTTCTCAGACTGGTCGACTGATAACCGCAGATCTAAAGGGAAAGCACACTCCACAGAACTGCATGCACTCTTGGCATCATGCGATATCCGTTTTAAGCTGCTCGACTAAACTTTGCATCTGTATTGACACCCTTTCTTCTAAAATCACCCTTTTGAGTATTTTTCTTTATGCGTTTATACCCTCGCTGTTTTCGTGTTCTTGATTTTCAGTTTCGGTGCAAGATTTATCCCCATTTGTTTGTGATGTGATATTGTGGTTATTGTTAAAGCTCTTGTTGTGTGAAAACGATTAATCGATTGCCAACACAGCGAAATAAATTCATATTCTGTTCTGTGTCCTATTTTCTTCATTTTTACCTACGAACAAACTTCGCTTGGGTTTGTGACAAAAACTTGTACATGAGGACCACCGATGAAAGAAGGGAAAAATGTTTTTTCCCCTGAATATTGGTTTGTGACGCAAGTAAGGAAACTGCCTGGTTATGAACACCTTTTCAATATTTGTTGACCAGAATGCGTATTCATGAAGCTCAATGACACCAAAATGAACAAAAATCAATTTCAATAATCGTGCA
>JADBJO010036391.1:0-11090 GCA_016801955.1 Conus betulinus | reverse complement strand
GTTTAAGGGATCCTCTATCTCTCTTGTATCTGCTCTAACTCTCTCTCTCCTCTCTCTCTCTCTCTCTATCAATGCGCGCCGCTGCGCGCCGTGTGCGCGCGCAGACACAACACACACACACACAAAGCACACACAAACACACACACACCACACACACACACGCAACGCACGACGGCGCGTGCTCGCGCGGTTAAAGAGTCAATGTCGTGAGCAGTGAATAGGTTCCACTCCATCCATTTCAGCTCCCTCACGCTTACAGTAACCAGAAAACGGGCACACGTTGTCTCTTGCACTCTGAAAGACCACACATGGAATGCAGCGAGGAGTTGTCTTCCAGCATTTCTTTCGTTTTCTTCTGCCAGACAACAGAGATGGTACTCTATCCTTAAGGGAGATAAACTTGACAGCTTGAAGACAATATAGGCTTTACTCACCCTTTGGTGGCTGTCTCACAAAACAATGGCTAAGCAGATGATCTCAAACCGAGACTGTGTCTCTGCATTGTTGTCAAATGTGTGGACAACAGACAGCTCGAAAAGGTCAGCGACTTCTGCATGAATATCTGAATACCATCTGCCTCGATCCCAATCCCCTACCCCCTCATACACCCACATATCTACAGGTATCCCCCCACACCCCCCCCCCCCAACACACACACACACCAGCCCCTTAACGTATACAGAGTAATGGACCCATAAGTCCGCTAAAGGGCGTTTTCTCCCTGAGTTTCTGTATGTCCATTTTCTTCCTGCACTGCCGTCTAGTGATTTGGTTCGCTTTGCTTTATTTGTCACTGCTGTCAATTAGTTTCAAACTTCTCTCTTGTGTGAAACTCAGTTTTCGGCTTCGGTTGTAATACAGCCCAGCTAAGTACACGGGTTTTTGTTTGTTTGTTTTTGTTTTGTTTGGTTTTGGTCTGTTGTCTGTTTTCATAGAGAGAAAAAACGTCCATGTCATATGGAATAAACCAAAAAAAAAAGTCATGTCACGCAAAAAGAAAGAAAGAAACAAACAAAATCAACTTTCTAAAAAACCTGACTGTTGATGCATACATCACAGCTATCTTGCTGACATCCTGAAGGCGTATAAAACCAGCCTGTGCCGAGTGCCGAGGACGCCAGAAATTCTACTTGATTGATCATCACCTCTCAGTTTACAGATCAGACTTGCATACCAATTTCTCAAAGGGCATTTCAGTGCAGAAACAAAAATACATAAAAGCATGCCATGTTAGGAAATGGTGTGGTACAGAAATGAGAGCTGGCGCCCACTCTGAATGATTGCATTTTTTGCCTATCTGGTCACTAGATTACAATAAATCACGAAACCATTTGATTTACGGTTAAAGCGAGAGGGAAAAGACGTCAAGAAATTTCAGTATGAAAGGTAGGGTAAATGAGCCCTAGATACAGTGTAAACAGACAAGAGAGAGAGAGAGAGGAGGAGAGAGAGAGAGAGATGAGAGGATGAGACAGAGAGAGAGAAGAGAGAGAGAGATTGAGGAGGTAACCAGAGAGGATCTTTAGGAGGGAATGAGAGACAGAGAGGAGGGAGGGAGAACACACGAATGTTCACACAGACACACACACAAACACACACCACACACAAACACACACACACACACACACACACAAGAGACAGACAGAGAGGAGAGAGAGAGAGAGAGAGAGAGAGGGAGAGAGAGAGGAGAGGGGGGAGAGGAGAGAGAGAGAGAGAGGCGAGATCTGAAGTGTTCGTTCAGGTCTTTGATAAGAATTGCTACACAGAAACCATAAAAAAACCTGCTCAGATTCCTGTCACAAAGGTGAAACGTCTGCCAGCTCTCTCCAGAGAGTCTGTGTCATACATTTCTTAAGGGAATCTGTTCACACACTCAGACAGGCTGACGCAGTCTCCTGGAAAACAAACCATTCCTCCCTTGTCCCTCGTCTATTATTGCCGCTCGCGACCCATCAGCGTGACTCGCTTGTCCTCCACGAGAGAGGAGGAAGACCATGCTGGGATCCTGCCGGAGCCGTTCAACTGTGTGTCTGGGCACTAATCTTCATCAACTGCCGAAGAGAGTGACTTGAGTTTGGGTAGACGCTCCGTGTAGGAATAAAACTCTGTCTGTCTGTCTGTAAGTCTGTCTGTCTGCCTGTAAGTCTGTCTGTCTGTCTGTCTCTGTCTCTGTCTGTGTGTGTGTGTGTGTGTGTGTGTGTGTGTGTGTGTGTGTGTGTGTGTGTGTGTGTACGCACGCGCAAGGGGAAGGGGGGTTCCCTACATGATTTATAAAAGTGGCACCAATGTGATCTTCGGGATAATATGGAAACAAAAAGCAGACAAACAGACTCAGCCTGTGATATTGTGTATGGTAACGGTCCGTTGATGTATTTTGCAAACTGCTCAGACTAAAAGGCTTCTTTTATGGAGCAAGGGTACACTCAAAATAAAGGCAGGTCTTTAATGAAAAAAGGCATATAGAAAATTCATGATTAATTTACACACTGAGACCTTGAAGGCGAAAATGCTAGGTCATACCGAGTCTCCCATTCATATCTCTTTACGCTAAAAGCTTAGCTGATAATGGTTTTTTTTTTTTTTTTGTTGTTGTTTTTTTGTTTTGCTTTGCTGTCCCAGCCTCTGCGCCACCTTATAGGCAGTGCACCCACGCCGCTCATTCCGACACCCCCGTCCACAGTCACAGCCCGGTCAGCCCGCCGCAGCCCCGGTTCGGGCATCGGCCCCCACCGCAGCAGCCCCGGTTTCGGCAATCCACAGGGAGCAGTCAATGTCAAGTCGTCAAGAGGCAACCACCGGAGGAGACAATGCACTGCTGCCGAGTCACTTCGGTGGTGTTCAGTGGCGCCTGTTCTGATCCAACATATGCAGGACACCACCTACTAAGCCCCCTACTGACGACAATAATTGCTTAGTCGCGGAGCCGGCGTGAGTGAGTCTCCCTCCGGAGGGGCGCCACCACGTCCGTCCAACGACAGCCCCCATGGACTCGCCGATACCGGTGACACCGACGGAACCAAACCAAGACCAAAGACGTGGAGAGGACATCGAAATTGAGGTCACCATGAGAGCAGGGCATGAAGGGCCACAGAATTTGAGACTTTTTTATGCGGATCGATGAGAATGAGGATGATTAAGATGATGCTACGGATTTTCAACCAGGTCTGAGAGATACAGGCACCTGCAGTGTTGGTCAGGAAATTTGAGCAACACTCTCAGAAACGCATCCATTAAGTGGATGAAACTCGACTGTGTGGTCCCCAGTCTTCCCAACTGAGTCCGCAGCAAACTCAACTCTGGGTAGGAGCCGGTCGGGGCAGAAAAAAACCCACATGACTCTGATGGGATTCGAACCCACGACCTCGGAGCCGGGAGTCCGCGACGCTAACCACTTCGCCACGGCGCTGGTGGATGAATAATGTTGAAATATGTGATTGACAGACCAGTTTACTGAGCTGATAACGTTGAAATATGTGATTGACAGACCAGTTTACAGAGCTGATCATGTTGAAATATGTGACTGACAGACCAGTTTTGTCCTGCTAACTCTGCATTGTGCTAGGGCGTTTAGATCAGATGTTAGATGGTATTCGTGTTTTTGCAGGGTCTCTTTCTCTTAGGTTTGCAATGAAGCAGACTCACCTACCGCATCGGATGATACATTCGCAAGCTGCACTTCAAACCACAAGTGCTGATATGTGGCTTGAATATGTCACGACTGATACTTACAGTCTGTTATATGTCGTCGTCGTGACGTGTGTGCGTGTGTGTGTGTAGTAGTAGTAGTAGTAGTAGTAGTAGTAGTAGTAGTAGTAGTACTTTCATTTTTTACGTCTTTTCACAAAATTCAGGACTACATATTAAACAAAAGGTAACTTTGAAAGCAAAATCAATATCAGAAAAAAATCAGTCACTGTCATGCCTAATAAACATGGTAAGTATGCCTTAAGAGTCACACAATCAAATAAAACGTGGGCTCTCGACACGTTTGCCTTACCACATACGCATTTTGTTCCTGCACTATATTTCGTTCTGAATGCGTCGAGTTTCAGTCTATAAAATACTGAAACAAAGTTTCTGTACTGATACATATCACGAACCTGCAGGTGTTCAATGCCTTCAACCTGATCAAAGCTGAGAACATGGCTATTTCGAGCATTAACCCGCAAATAAGGGATGTTCTGGTTGTTTCTAAAAAAAAAGTCCCAAGCCACTTGTTTTAAAACTTGATGACACTCTTGTAAAGTCAAGGGGACAGAAAGTGACTGTGCACTCATTTCAGTTTTGGCTCCCTTTTTGGCAGATCTGTCAGCGAATTCATTGCCCAAAATTCCACAGTGGGAAGGGACCCAGAAAAAAGTTAAATCGGTTCCCTTGCACATCAAAATATGAATTAAATAACATATTTCCTTTAAAATAAAGTTTTCAGAATTAGAACTGAAATCCAGCGTCTTTGTTCTTTGTCAATGATCCATCCGTATATACCGTAAGATGGTTAGGATACTTGCTTTGCATATGCATCTTTGCTGAATATGACAAGATATGCGGATGATCAGCTTTTTTTAGCATCAGTGTGATTAAGGTCAAATGTTGCCCTGTTTCTTTCCCAGCTTGGGATTGGATCAGTATGAGAAACCTTTGCCAAAGAGTCGAGGGTCAATTCAGTTTTCTGCAACAAAAAACTTTATCCTGCTGTTTGCTAAATCCTATATTTACAAATGTTAATCACAAGATAAATTTCCTCATGTAAATGTGTTCAGTTGATTATTAAAAGACAGGTTTAAAAACAGAAACGTACATCGCTTATGTTAACTTCAACACGGTAAAGTTTGACACTGATTGGCATAAGTATAAAGAATTAATTGAAAGTGAAGAAACGCAAATACGAAAATATATGCTTCATTTAAAAAAAATCTCTAAACAATATGCTTCATTTAAGAAACAAAACAAACAAAACTAAAAGATAACTAAATAAAACACACAAAATACTCCAAGGCAGTTAAAAGTATAAAATCGTATTGTCTGCGTATTCACTAAAAATAATTCTTGATACACTAGGATACCAGCAATATATAAACGATATATAATGTTTATGGGAATGGCTGGCAGTTATTCATACTTTTCTTTTGTGTGTGTATATATGTTTTTGATTTGTGTCTATATGCTCCTTTTGATGATCTGTTCTTTATTCTGTCCAGAGTTTAGTTATATTTTTTGTCCTTTGTCTTCTCAATTGTGAAAATGCGGAAATTATATGTAGAGAAACTTGAATGGGAAGAAAAAAAAACTTCTCAAACAAATCAAAAGAGAGAGAACCTGAGAGAGAGAGAGAGAGAGAAGAGAGAGAGAGAGGAGAGGAGAGAGA
Organism: Conus betulinus; assembly: GCA_016801955.1. Taxonomy (NCBI): domain Eukaryota; kingdom Metazoa; phylum Mollusca; class Gastropoda; order Neogastropoda; family Conidae; genus Conus; species Conus betulinus. The sequence continues at coordinate 5,725 of JADBJO010036391.1, read as the reverse complement.
GAGAGAGAGAGAGAGAGAGCGCACAAAAGGTATTCACTGTGATTTATGTCAATAATTGCTACATAAAAGCCATGAAAGATGTGGATCGCATTTCTATCACAATGGCGTAAAGTCTGGCCCACTCTCTCAAGGGGACCGTGTCTGCGCCATACATTGCTTGGAGAGAGATCGATTCACGTCGTGAGAAAAGCTGACTCGTCTTTTTGGAAAATAAACCATTCCTGCCTTTACCCGTCGAGTATTTCGCATACGATGCATCAGCGTCACTCCATTGTTCTCCACGACAGAGGAGAAGAATTATGCTGCAATTATGCTGGAACTCTCCGGCTGTGTGTCTGGACAGAAAGCTCATAAAAACTGCTGCAGAGACTGACTTGAGTTATTATGGTAGATGCTTAGGGTCGGACTAGAGACTCTGCTGTATGGGAAATATTATGCTGCATGCGGTTCAAAGGTGGTCCCGATTGTGACCTTTAGAGTTAATATGAAAAAGAAGATCGAGAGAATTAGTTTGGGAGAGTGTTATCTTATAGTTTCAGTGTGTTTGATTCAGGCATTTCTGAAACTGCTGCGACTGAAATAAGTCTTTTGTCAAACTTTATGTCGTCTTAAGGTTGCACGTACCAATCTTAAATGGATCACTTATGTCTACAATGATTGCCCTAGAGATTAACGTCATATTGAAGAAAGGCGTGTCATCTGCAATGGAATGAAACTAAACAAAATGCGTGGTATGATAAGTTACAAAGTGCGTGGTATGATAAGTTACAAAGTACGTGGTATGATAAGTTACTAAGTGCGTGGTATGACAAGTTACAAAATGCATGGTATGAAAGTTACACAGTGCACAATATGATGTTACAAAGTGCATGATATGATAAGTTACAAAGTGCACAGTATGATAAGTTATAAAGTGTGTGGTATGATAAGTTACAAAGTGCGTGGTATGATAAGTTACAAAGTGCTTGGTATAAGTTACAAAGTACGTGGTATGATAAGTTACAAAGTGCATGGTATGATAAGTTACAAAGTGCATGGTATGGTAAGTTACAAAGTGCGTGGTATGAGAAGTTACAAAGTGCATGGAACGATACGTTACAAAGTGCATGGTACAATAAGTTACAAAGTGCATGGTATGATAAGTTGCACAGGTACACAGCCATCACCAATACCAGTCCTGAACATACTGAATACACGATGATATGTGCGGAGCTCAACGACAGCAGTTATACATTGCTGATTGGTTCGACAGTTGAGGACAGTCTTTCTCCGGGTCCCTCTCACACCTCCGGGTGTAATGGTTTAACAGGCGTCACCATGTACTGTCTCCATAAGATAAAGATACACGGCGACATGGTATGTCTGTCCCTTCTGATCTCGAGCATGCCAGCACACCACAATCTCTCGCTCACGAGTACGTTCGTCTGCAAACAGTCAGAGGCTTAATATGAAAAAAGAGACTAATGTATACGTCAGTATGCGTTCCAGAGGCTGCTCATGCCAAACTAGTCCTGCGGTCTATTCCAGAACCAGGCTCCTAATGTGCATTGTGTTCAGAGTCTCTTTCTCGTATACTGGTCATTGAAGTAAATTGAGTAGCTGCATGGATTAAAGAATACACGACTTCGAGCCATCCACTGCATCAAATGTTATATTTACCCTTGTGGCTCAAAGCACAACCGCATATCTAGTTGCCTCTCTCTCTCTCTCTCCCATCTCCTCTCTCTCTCTCATCCTCGTGCCTCCTCGTCTCCTCTCTCAGTCCTCTCTTCTCTCCTCTCTCCCTCTCCCTCCCTTTCAACGATGTACATACAGATGCGATTGATCATTCCAAGGACAGGGCAGAACAGACCTAATACTTTCAATTTATGTGTTGGGTATCCTTCAGTCCCACTGGCCGATAATGTATCTATTAGGAATAGACATGTCATTGAGGTGATACATAAATGTGTGCACTGTAAGTGATTGTGTGTGTGTGTGTGTTGGATTTCTTGTGTGTCATCCTGTTCTTATTGCAAGGTGTGTGGGATTATTTCAAATATCACGTGCAATGGGATTGATGGATTTGGTTTCAAATAGTTGGCTACTAATCGCGAGAAACGAGATAAGTAGTGATTATTTTTTCATCTGGGCATAGAGCTAGATATATATATGGATATGGCAGGTACACAACAATGGTATAAATTATATCGTCAGTACCTTGCAAAGAGTATGGAATCTTTCCAATGACATTAACACAGTATGTAATTATTTCAAGTGACATGACAGAGAGGTCTGTATGATGTTGGGATATCACATTTGAAATCTGATGCATACGCACGGTACCATGCCACGAGATATGGAATCACAGACCCGACCACACACCCTCCACCTTGCTAGAGAGCGTACCCAATGACACGACGACTGTCCCCTCCACACGGTGATCTATGTCTAACTTCGCACTCCTGCCCCTCCACTCCATGACCTTGAATAATATAGACCCAAGTACTGTACAGGTAATAAGCCGAGAGGGATCCTGGATAATCCCACATCGACAACTTCCCTCCGAACAGGCTTGTGAATCATCGTGCTTCCCATCTACTTGTCGTAGCCATATAATACTACTTCCCTGATTGCCGTTCAGATTCATTCCACGCGTTATTCTTTTTTATTTGCTGCCTTACTGCTTTGGTTTCAAATTGGTGGTCTCCATGGCCGTGTAGAAAATAGGGAAACGAAAACTCGACAATTGAACGCTGACCTCAATTTCAGGACCAATAAGCATAACTGCTACAATGATAGAAAGTCAGCTCCCAGCAATTCTATGGACTAGATATTTTATGTGCGCAGATTTTTCTGTTGTGATCTTTCGCCAGGCTTGTGTGCAAACTGTAAAAAGCACAACCAAACTGAGTTGCTGCTCAACAGCCTTTTCTCTGTCATCGTATGTCCGTGCTGTGTGTTTCCTGCCCTGCTAGTAGTTGATTGATTTGTTGCCTTGGTTTCCTTCTTGAAGAACATCAGACCGCGCAGCCCTGTTTTCCATACGTTTTTTTCACCAGGCCTTTCTCAGGAATCGTTCACACAGTCAGGGCCAAGCTGACGCAGTCCCTCCTGGAAACAAACCGTTTTCCTCCCCTTTTCCCCTATATGTTTTTTTTTTTTTTTTTTTTGCCGCACACGAACCATCAGCGGGGAATTCCATGGTCCCTCCACAGCAGAGCAAGAGGGATATATTGGGCGTTGTGCTGGAACTGTTCGACTGCGTTGTCTGGCATAGTATTCTCATCAGCTGTTGTGTCCTTGACTCGGGGAAGATGCTCAGGTAGAGTAGTTCTCTCTCTCTCTTTCTCTCTCTAATCTCTCTGTTCTCTGTCCTCTCTCTCTGTCTGGTCTGATCTTTCTGTAATGTATGTCTGTCTGTCTGTCTGTCACTCTGTCTCCTCTCTCTTCTCTCCTCTCTCTCTCTCCTCCTCTTCTCTCTCTCTCTCTCTCCTGTGCCATGTGGTGTGTGTGTGTGTGTGTGTGTGTGTGGTGGTGTGTGTGTGTTTGTGTGTGTGTGTGTGAACACAGCACTGTTTATATTCCCTCGAACACTTTCTCAATATTTGCACCTAGACAATTCCCTGTCAAACAGAACAACCAAGAATCTGCCACGTCCTGTCTTAGTAGAGCCCCCCCCCCCCTGGGGACCCGCCACATGAAGTTTGTTCTGACCAGTGTAAATCAATACAGAAGAAGTCGTATAGAATGCTATTATGTATTCACCTGACAGGAAGAGCACTTTGCCATTCTGATCATCAAGGACGGATCCCTGACTGTGAATTTCGCGAACGTTCCTTTCTGTAAGGGCCGAACGGGGCCCTTCCGCCAGTAACCAGCTGGTAATCTGATCGATGTGAATAATGAGGTCCGACCCGATAATCGGGGGATCCTTGGTGACGTTGACTGGGGGGGGGGGGGGGGGGGGGGGGGGGGGGGGGGGGTGGGGGGGGGGGGGGGGGGGGGGGGGGGGGGGGGGGGGGGGGGGGGCGCAAGAGAAGGGGGGCGACCCGGGCGCGCAGAGCGCGGGGGAAAAAGCGGGCACAGGGGAAACGGGGCAGGAGGAGGAAGAGGGGAGAGGAGCGAGACGCGGAGCGGTGCTAGAAGGAGCGAAGGAGGCGGGGCAAAGGATAGGGATTTTCTTTTTGCCTCCTTCAATAATGGAAATAGTTTTTGACATGTATGAATTATTGCCTGAGACATGATTTATTTTGTAAAAATGCGCATAAGGTTGATGAATTAATGACATGCGGATAGAAGTGGTGAAAGCATGCCACGCCACTTGAATGGCATGGTAACTACTGTCCATTCATGGGCTCTGTACAAACTTAAGCACTCTCACTTTGTACCATCAGGTCTGATATTTGAAGAACGAAGACTGCAAATTGTGTGGGTGTTGTCTGAGTTGTGTATTGTGCACCTGTACTGGTATGCCTACTAAATAGTGGTGCATAATATTTTATGCACAAAAGGATGTGCATATTCTGATCTTGCAATGACTGTTTATTTCAGGCTTACATATCACTTTGGGGATACACTTTCTTGTCATATCTTGCGAATTTAATTACTTTTATTCTGATTTTTTGTCAAATAGGATGCAGCGATCTGTCAAACCGAACTAGAGATAGTATCAGTAGAGGACAAGCTAGTATTTTTGTCATGATCTTGGATTATGTTGGCCCTTTTTTTTATTTGATCTGATATGCCTGTAGTGAAAAGCTACAATGCAGTCACTGATAAACCGGTTAAACATGTTGGGGTATGGGAGGGTTTTGTTGTTTTTTGTTTGGTTGGTCGGTTTTTTTTTTTTTTATGTCGTAATAGGATGAAGGATGTAACTCTGAATGCCGATGAACTGTTAATGCACAACCTTTTTTTTTTTTGGACTTGCCCGAGACCGCTTCGCCCCTATAACCTGTGGCCGTGTTGGGTTGATCCACGTTTCATGTTCCCTTTTTGTGTATAGACAATTTCCCGTGTACGTGGCCACCTGTTGACTCATGGATAGGTAGCCTTAAGCCCGTAGGATATAACTTGTAAGACTGGTGGTTGTAACCCCACCCTCTTGTATGATGTGTTTGCCATGTTTGGAAGCTCCATCCTGCTTGCTACTATTTTGAATGTTCATTTAAGTCCAGCAGACAAGCCACAAGACATTAGATGGAGCCGGCTTCAGAGTCCTGTGCAGGCTTATGTCTGTTAAGCTCCCAGCTGGGTCTGGGACTTCCTGCTTCCTCTTGGATTGATCACGCCTCTGTACACTTGTGTGCGGTACAAGCCGATCTCGTTCAACTTTGTTTGTGGTGCGTGTCAGTGAAGGTTTGTAGTGGCGAAAGGGAAGGAGGGCTGCGGGGGTGGGGGAACTTCCTACTCTTTTAAGCAGCTTTGGTTTTGTAATCATATATTGTTACAGAGATGAGAAGGTTGATTCTGGCATAGTCAGGCATGGTCTGACTGTAGTGTTGAGCGGGTAGTTTCTCCTATGCCGCGTTTGAATTTACCTGTGTGTTTTGTTGGATCAGAGGGTTTCTGGTAGAGATGATATCGACTTTTTTTTAATCACTTTAATGTTTTTCTATCTGATTCCGTTGTACTGTGGAAACTCTTGGCTGGAATTCATCAAAATAACTTAATACCAACTATTCAGGAACACGAACTGCCAAACGCACTGCAACAAAAGCACAAGTGGTACTTCCATTCTGCC
>JADBJO010036390.1:2500-5000 GCA_016801955.1 Conus betulinus | reverse complement strand
TTTTAACAGATGTCCAGCAGTGGCGTCGTTGATGTTTACTTTGAAGATAAAACAAACGGCTTGTGGAGTACAGAGAATATTTTCAGAAACTGCAGAAAGAGTTGTGACTTTAAGTGGGGAGTCTCTCTGTCAATCTTCGTTGGTCCAGAGCTGGAGAGAGAGAGTTGAGAAGAGAGAGAGAGACGAGAGAGGAGAGGGAGAGAGGAGAGAGGGAGAGAGGAGGGAGGGCGAGGAGAGAGGGGGGAGGGAGAGAGAGAGAGGGAGAGAGAGAGAGAGAGACCGACAGAGACAGACAGAGAGGGAGACAGAGAGAGATACAGAGAGACAGACAGAGAGAGACAGGAGAGAGAGGACAGAGAGAGTGTACAGCAGAGAGAGAGATTGATGATAGGAGAGAGAGAGCGAGAGAGGGAGAGAGAGAGAGAGGAGATGACGAGAGAGACAGACAGAGGACAGATAGACAGACAGAGAGATAGAGACAGAGAGAGACAGAGAGATGTACAGGAGAGTACAGAGAGAGAGAGAGAGAAGAGAGAGAGAGAGAGGGAGAGAGAGAGAGCCAGATGGAGAGAGAGAGAAGACAGACAGACAGGACAGACAGTGAGACAGACAGAGGCAGACAGGACAGACAGACAGTCAGACAGGAGACAGGACACAGAGAAAGACGACAGACAGACAGACAGACTGACAGAAAGGAACGATTGTGACGGACAGGCACGAAAGAGACTCGCGCGAAGGGCGCAGAAGGAGACGATCAAAAACAGACAGAAACAGACATACTCAGGGAAAAAAAAAAAAAAACCAAAAAGCAGCAAAAAAAGCACGCAGATGCCTACTGCTGCAGGTTTCCAGAAAGCACATTGTATGCAGCAGCACGTTTGGCGGAAACGCAGTGATTGCCGGGACAGGAAGTGACGACAAGACGGAAGTCATTTGAGAAAAAAAAAAAAGCAAAAGACTCTGCTTTATGTGACTGAACCTAGTGAAGGAACAACAGTTCTATGCAAGCGAGGTTTCTACATACAGATGGGGTTCAGGTTTTCCGGCATGCATAGAAAACCAGGCCTCCCTGCAGAATAGTTTGAAGACAGGCCATAAGTGTCAGGTTTTGTATTTCTCCCTCAGAACGAACATCCGACTTTTCGGCATATGACTAATGTCAGATGGTTCTTGTTATGTATGAGATTAGCTTTTTTTTTTTTTCTAAATACTCTTTTCTATCATCTGCTCTGAAGTCCCGTTATTTCTGTACATTTGTGACATCGGAAACTTCCGCATATTTTTTTTTAATGTATGACGTAACTTTCTATTTACGTACGATGTTAGGTTTAGAAAACGAAAACTGTTTTTTTTTTTTTTTTTTTCCATGAGCAGAAAATTATTTTTCTCTTTCAAAGAGAGAGAGAGAGAGAGAGAGAGAGAGAGAGAGAGAGAGAGAGAGAGAGTCGAGAGAGAGAGAGAGAGTGGGGGAGAGAGATGGAGGGCATGAGCGAGAGACAGAGAGAGAGAGAGAGGAGGAGAGAGAGAGGGGGGGGGGGGGAGGAGGGGAGGGGAGAGAGAGAGAGAGAGAGGAGAGAGAGAGAGGAGAGAGAGAGAGAGAGAGAGAGAGAGAGAGAGAGAGAGAGAGTGTGCACTACTTGCATACCGATTTCACATCAACCCATGCTATCACTGCCCCTCAGGCTACGCCTGCAGTCTGGAGGGACCCAGCAGTTCACAGGGCAGCAGAGGATGTCAGAGGGACGGAGTGGACCAGGAATAGCATGGAATCTGGCATTGACTGTCTTCAGGTCTTCCTGTTGTTAATGGAAACTCTTTTTCACTTTTGATTTTTTTTAATGAGGTAACTGCATGCGAAAACTGAAAAAAAAAAAGAAAGAAAATTTACCGCTCCGTCGAACGATACAGACAAACAAATTCCAAGACAAAACACGACGTGTTTCGACCTTTTGGGCCTTCTTCTCAGGCAAGGCAACCCATATTCAAGACAATGGAAACGAAGAACGAACAACCACTTCTCTCCTCAAACTGGGAGCAACATGGATGGTTCGTTCTTCGTGTCCTTTGTGTGGAATGGTGTTTACCTTGCCTGAAGAAGACCAAAGAGGACAAAACGCGTCGAGTTTTGTCTCGTAATTCGTTTGTCTTTTTTCGTTCGGCGGCGGAATAGTCAATCTTCTTTGAAGTCTTTTTTTTTTTTTTTTTTTTTTCATTTTACTTTGTCAGGAATAACCAGACTTTTCCATTGGGAAATGGTTTTTTTTCTTTAGTTCCTTTCTTAACTTGTTTATATAGTTTTTTTTATTTTTGTTATTCTTAATGTAATGTTCTTAATTCTTTATATATTACCTCCTCCTTTTCCTCCTCCTCCTCCTCCTCCTGCTGCTCTTCTTTCTTCTCTATGAAGTTTTTTGTCTGTCTATATTTTTCCTTTCTTTCACCATTCTCTCTGTCTGTCTGTCTGACTCTGTCTGTCTGTCGTCACAGTCTGTCTACTCTA
>JADBJO010036389.1:10000-11093 GCA_016801955.1 Conus betulinus | reverse complement strand
CTTTTGTATTTCAGGCTAACATTCTTTTCACTATTTAGATGGTTCGTTGATTTTGAAGTCACACATTGTCATCATTAATTTTCTGCTTCATCTGTTCACTTGAAGTCGTGTAATATCTGATACTTTACAATACACAGTGTTCATACACAGTGTTCACTTAGAGTCTGGGCCCTTACCGCTAGTCAAACGCTCTGGTTTCTATTTACAAATTTACAAGAACAATTTTGTTCCTTGCAAAGAAGGTTGTGTTTTCACCTTAAACACATTTCACATTATCAATACCATACACATTAAGTGAATGTACATACAGCGTTCAGGAAGAGGCGTCAAAAATCATATAAAATGTTCTCAGATATATACAATATGTGACGAGCTGAACTAATTAGCAAAGGTATCAATCATTTTCGAACATTATTACATTGCAAGCGTGTTTAATTTTTATAAATCGGAAACATTAACCATGCGCTGAGAAAAACGATCTAAACAACGGGGGACATGAGAAGGGGGAAAATACACAAAAAGAAAAAAAAAAACAGTGCAAGTCGCTAATTGTTGTTGATTAATATACACAAAAAGAAAAGATCTGAAAAACAAGTCGCTAATTGTTGTTGATTAATGTACACAAAAAGAAAAGACTGAACAAGTCGCTAATTGTTGTTGATTAATGTACACAACAAGAAAAGACAGCACAAGTCAAGTCGCTAATTGTTTTTGATTAATATACACAAAAAGAAAAGACTGAACAAGTCGCTAATTGTTGTTGATTAATGTACACAACAAGAAAAGACAGCACAAGTCGCTAATTGTTCTTCTTTCTTTCTTTCTGCGTACGCAGGCTGATACTCCTGTGGACACTGCCTGTATGGACAGGCAGTGGAGTTTGTGTGTGTGATGACCGTCTTTCATCTCGCCATTAAGGCAGCCATACTCCATCTTCGGGAAGGTGCATGTTATGTGTAACGTGTCATCCATACCAACGGCCAAATTGGCCTTCTCTTCCGAAAGTTGGTGATGGGATTTTACATTTGTGCAAGATGTGTGTGTGTGCGTTCACTCACGGAACTTCGGTTTGTAGTCTCATTCGAAGGACTGT
>JADBJO010036389.1:0-5000 GCA_016801955.1 Conus betulinus | reverse complement strand
CATCATCATCATCATCATCATTACCATCATCATCATCACCTCATCACCACCATCATCATCATCATCATCATCATCATCATCATCATCATCATCATCATCATCATCACCACCACCACACCACCACCACACCACCACCATCACATCATCATCATCTCATCATCATCATCATCATCACCATCACCACCACCACCACCACCACCATCATCATCATCATCATCATCATCAACAGCACTATCATCCTCGATCCTCCTTCCCATATACCACCACCATCTCTATCACCATAACCTCCACTGTTATCACCATAACCTCCACTGTTACACCATAACCTCCACTGTTATCACCACCATCTATCACCATAACCTCCACTGTTATCACCAGCAGCACGAACACCCTCGACACCCTCACAAAGCCATCAACATCAACCAAACCACCCTCACTACCTTAGCCAGGACCTCCTGTAGCAGCAGCAGCAGCTGTAGTATTATCATTGTCATCCACATCGCCATCAACCACCACCACCACCACCACCACCACCTACAAACACACCCTCAGAACCACCAGCACCATAGACTCGAACCCCTAACCCACAAGAACTACTCACGTAGCAGCTGGGCGTACGGGGGTTCCCGATCCACGGTACCCCCCCACACTTGAACTTGGGTGGGGAAAAGAGCGGCACACTCTCCACGGGCAGAAGGGGCCATCCTTGTTGCTCTCCACGCAGAACTTGTCCACGCAGCGCCCGCTGTCGTCCAGTAGCTGCACGGCGGGCGGCATTGTCCTTGAACGCAGAACCTTCAGGAAGCCCTCCTTGGTGTAGAAATGGCGGCTCTTGGGCTTGCCCCCCCCCCCCCCCCCCCCCCCCCCCCCCCCCCCCCCCCCCCCCCCCCCCCCCCCCCCCCCCCCCCCCCCCCCGCCCCACGGCGTTGGTGTAGTGCACGGCGTTGGTGTAGTCCTCGCGGATGTTCTTGAAGCCATCCGAGTTATCCGGCCCGAAGACCCCCGGGAAGTGGTCCTGGTTGGATTTGGACAGCTCGTCCCGGAAGACGAACTCCACCTGACCGAAGAGGTGGGGTTGCTTCAGTCGTGGTGTGAGTCACCCATGTGGGCAAAACAAACATCCTCCATACCAGTATTTGAAACAACATACAGCAATTGTGTCGGGAAAAGATTCAGACAGGAAATATTCCAAGACATTTACCAGAGAAAAGGGGTTAGCTTTCACTGCATCGTGCGCGTACAAGTGAACACAGTGCACAAGATGACATATTTTCCCGGGCGCTAAAGTCAAAATGAGTTAAAATAATTTGGAATTTTGTACAAAACGTCACACAATGTTGCAAGTATCGTAATACTCCTGTACTGACTCTAAAATCTGTTCAATGCTCAGATGAGAAAAACATTAACGAACAAAGACACAATATGAGAAAACACTTTGCGACAATGTGTATTGCTGCCTTGATAATTTTTTCTCCCCTCTCTTTCAGTTTCAAAACGGAGTGACTGAAGGCGGAAATGAGGAGGCAACTTGGAAAGAGAGGGGGTTAGTTACCGCCAAGGCTACCCACCGGCATGATCCCCCCCCTTTTTTTAAACACCTTTCTCAAATAAAGCCTCTGTGTCTTCTAGTCAGTCAAAAATATCTGTGAGAAAAAAAGATATTCAAAAAAGAAAAAAGAAAAAAGAAAAATGTAGCTCATAACAACATAGACTCCCCCCCCCCCCCCCTCTCTCTCTCTCTCTCTCTCTCTCTCTCTCTCTCTCTCAGACCGAAGTACAGCTGTATCGCTGTGTTTGAGTTGAACAGGTCGCTATACATCGGCACATAGAGATCCCTGTCACATTGTAAATCACAATAGAATTGTATCTTGGATTGCTGACAATTTCACATTTTATCAACATTTTTTGTTTCATCTACGCTCTTTTCTGCGACCCTTTTTTCTTGACGTCGTCTTCTGCGAGTTTTGTCTGCCGTTTCACTCCAGTGAAGTCTACAACTTTACGCACATCCGAAAAAAAAAAAAACTCTTCCAGTTTCTTAAGATATACATCAGACAAGATTCTGAATATTTCTTTAACAAAAACGTTTAGCAGCAGAGAGATATTTGGGCTCTCGGTTATTGACAGCTTTGCTTTCACGTGAATGTTATTTTTCCGATAATGGTAGCAAAACCAAATTCAGAACAGATTGGATACACACGACTTGGTATAACTGCATTCATCGATTGTTCCGTTAGTATTGTAAGGGTTATTTCTCCTAGATCAGTACCTAACATGGTCCAAACAATGATGTTGGATATAACCTAATTTAAAGGGGTTTTATTTCTCTCTTTTTCCCCTCGAACTAAATAGAGAAAACACTTTCAGATAAAAATACTACATATCAATGTACGGTATCTGTCATACGGTATATTTGATTCTTTGTCGTTAAAAGTTTTGGCAGTTCACGCTGATTTGGTAAAGATTCGCGTGCGTGCGTGCGAGAATGCGCGTGTGTGCTTGTGCGTGTGTAAAAACGAAGCAAAATTATCTCCTTCGCTCTTGGATTTCACACTTACTGTGAGCGCGCGCGCGCGCGCGCGCGCGCGCGTGTGTGTGTGTGTGTGTGTGAAAACGAAGGAAGTTTATCGCTTCGATCTCGGATTTGACACTTAGGCCACTAACAGTAAACAAGTGGGGTAGTTTTTGCTCCCATAAGGAAACCTAACACAGAGTAACTCTTATTCAAGACTGGCACAGCCTTTTAAACTTGAATAAAGTCAGATAAACACAAAGACAAACAATCTAATAGGGGGGGGGGGGGGGGGGGGGGGGGAACAAGCGCTGTTGGCCTGCGCTTGTTTCCCCCCACTATTAGATTGTTTGTCTTTGTGTTTATCTGACTTTATTCAAGTTTAAAAGGCTGTGCCAGTCTTGAATAAGAGTTACTCTGTGTTAAGTTTCCTTATGGGAGCAAAAACTACCCCACTTGTTTACTGTTTGTTGTTTGCTGTTCCCTGCCTCATTTCATTTCTAATTTTACTTAGGCCACTAGCCTAGTTCTACCCATGAACACAATTTGGGTGCAAGGGAAACAACTGTAAAATAAAATGGTTTCTTCTTCTTCTTCTAAAATACTGGTTCACCCCAAAACGAGTAGGTCACAAGCGCACATGTTAAAAAGTAAAATAAAATAAAATAAAGTGCGACTCAGCCTGTTGGCCCAAGGAGCAGAAATTTGCGACAAGGGGTCGCACACGATATTCAAAAAGTTAAAAAGCAATGGCCAGATTCAGGCCCAGGTAACCATAAAATATCTGGGGAATTTAAAATAGAAAAGTTAGTCAATAACCAGAGCTTAAAACTGTCGTATCAATTTGATTTTAAATGAGACTGCATTCGTGGCAATGTGATGGCACCCAGCAGTGAGTTCAACAGCCGTACAGAACTGATTGTCTTGTGTGTGTGTGTGTGTGTGTGTGTGTTGTTGTTGTTGTTGTTGTTTAACGTTTCAATTTAACGTCTTTCCACATTAAGTAATATTAGACGAAGGGAAAGGATTTGGAGAGGGAGAGCATGAGGAGGAGGTGGGTGGGTGGGTTATCTTTGCAATGTGTGTGTTGTCTTGTTTTCAGATATTCAAAAAAAAAAAAAAAAAAAAAAAAAACCGTTAACATCAGGGGTGGGAATTCATCCGTTTTTTTTTTTTCAACTGTCCTGCGAAAAAGAAAAATTTTTCTGGTGAAAAAAAAAAATTCTGCCCGAAAAAAAAAGGGGAAAATTCTGAAGCGAGTGGCGTTTTGGTTCTTTTCCGGTCAAAAGACGTTTTGTGAAGCCGCCACAATGTGCTCCACTCGCTCCAGAGGAAAATTTATGCTGATCTCTCTGAAAAATTGCAGGTATGCTCATTATGGGTCACGGATGATACCCGATATTTTATGACACATGTTTCAGTGTGATTTTTTTTTTTCATCATAACGCATGTTTGAGTGTGACTTTTTTTTTACGCGAGTATTCAAGATAAACTGGGTGTACGTTTATATGCTTTGCATCCTGTTCTTCCTGGCTAGGCCTTGCCCAGAAAGGAGAGTGTCATAGACTGTAATGGGAAGAATGGAACCATCTAGCTGAGTTTAATCCAGTTATTGGACACATCTCTGAGAGCGCTGGATAGCTTTCCTGCCCAACACCGCAGGTATCAGCGTCTGTCGAGCCTTGTTGACGCCAGATACAGGCAGATGACGTTCGTTCTTTCCGAGAACCATATCAGAATGGAACAAGTTGTCTCAGGAGGTTGTGACAGCTGAGTCACTGGACTGTTTCAAGTCCAGGCTGGCCTCCCATCTGTAGAACCTGAAACAACCATCCCCCCCCCCTTCCCCGCCACCCCCCAACCCCCCCCCCCCCTTACCCTCCTCCTGATCACTGATTCCCTAAATCCCCCCCCCCCCCCCCCCCCCTCCCCCCCCCCCCCCCAATTCCTCACAACAGCGCAATCTTCAGCAGTCTCCCCGAATACGACAAAACCATCAGCAAAATGATGTTGGTCGTGTAAAGGAAGAAGAAGATTCTGTGGCCCTTAATGCCTTACTCTTATGAGATTCATGTCAACATTTAAAATTTAAAAAAAAAAAAAAAAAAAAAACAAGATGGAATGTCATGTTTTTTTTTTTTTTTTTTTTTTTTTAACCTGGTTTACGTTTTTGTTGGTTTGTTTCTCATTTTCAGGGCGACCGTGTCGAAATATTCTCCAAGTAAGTTTTTGATTCTGAGTCTGCAACTACTACTTTTCTAATGTCGAATCCAGAATCCAGAAACTATATATTCTTAATTAGAATATTTGTGTACTTGCTGCTTAGCCCTTTCTGAACTTGTGTGCTTACACCTTAATTAACTTGAAATAATCTACTGCACTGCTGGTTTATTCTTTATGGGCAAGTGAAATTGTCAATTGATAATAATAATATTAATATAAAACAGTTCTGGGGAAAAAAGGAAAAACGCAGATAGCTTTACTTTAC
>JADBJO010036388.1:7500-11094 GCA_016801955.1 Conus betulinus | reverse complement strand
CTCCGGACAGAGAAACCACAACAGGACGCATTAGGCCAGTATGGATCGGAGCAAAAAAAAAAAAAAAAAAAATCCGTAGGGCGTACTATTTTTGGTCGGAGCTGTCGATGAACACGAACTCTAGAGGGTTTTCGTTCCCTTCGTGTTTCTGCCAATGGAAGACCTACCTCTCGCAACCCCCTTGCCGTCAAATCATCTCATTGATGGTCAAATAATTGACATTCATTAAGAAAATGTATGTGTACTCGTCCCGCACACAACGCGAAACGCCGTCAGCGGTCTACCGGCTCTAAGGGTATAACGACCCCAGTCAATTTGGAGCTCCCCGGCGCTCAAAATTCGTTATCTACTGTTCTGCTCGCCTGCAATCTGGTTTTCTGTGCGGCGCTTTAGACAGGCTGCTTGTTTGAAGTCAGAGGCAAAACGCGCCATGAAACGGAGCTTGGATCTATATAACGTCATTTTATTTCTTTTTTTTTTTTTTCGATTCGAAAATCCACAAACAAGTCTCAGGTTTGCATTCTTCATAAACGTTGCGCCCAATTTTTGAGGAGATAAACGTTCTTCGTTTTCGCTGCCTTGAATGTTGTCTGTCTTGCCTGAAGAAGACCAAACAGGTCGAAACGCGTCGTGTTTTTGTCTTGTAAATTCGCTTGTCTCTTTCGTTCGACGATGCAGTGATTCTTCTTCCTTTCAGTTGGTTTCAGTCGAGTTTTGCTAAATGTTCCCCCATTTCCTAGATAGGATGTGATCCTACCGTTGACAAGGCTTATTGTACAAACTGCTTCTTTTTCCCCCCCCTAGTTTCCATGATAATTATAGACTGATCGATTTGTTGCTGACAGCCAGCCCTAGAGTGACCTCCATATGTATATTAAGAAAGTAATATCATATATTAACACTGGGTATCTTCCACATTCATCCCAAATCGTTAACCCCGTAGTTTTCCTATGAACTAATGACTTTCATGCAGAATTTTGTGTAAACATGTTATTTTTTTCTATTACAATTACACGCAGTTCTTATAGAATGCGATCAAAGTTGCATCAATTTTTTTTCCAGCTTATAGCGTGCAAAAGTTTCAAATGAGCCGCTTCATGCAGAAATTTGCAAGCGATTCATTTTGAAGTAAGGAAAGAGGGGCCGCGTGGTATATGTTAATCTACGTGCCTGCGAAGCTGACAGTCGTGAGTTCCAACCACTCATGGTATCGGATTTTTAAAAATTTTGTTTTAATTTTTTTTTTGTTGTTGGTCAAATCCTCTCTGTCCACCCAGCGGTAGATGGGTAAACCTGATTCAGTTCATTGAAGATTAAAGCCAGCGGAAGGAGAGGGTTTTCTCCGCCTTTTGTCACGCCGTGCCTGAACACTGTGAAGCTCTGACGGTTCACTGCCCCCGACGACCAATAAGCCATGAGACCTTTGATCATTTCATCCTGCTTTGGGTTGCCAGTGTAGTTGTATCACTACCTGCGGGAAAGAAGATATGGAATCACCATTCGTTCTAGATCGGAAATGCTTGAACAGTCACGCATGGTCTCATATATATCCGACAATGCCATTTATGATTATGCTATGTAAGGTTATGCTAAGAGCGGGATTACCTTGGGAGGTTTCTTTTTGTACGAACATGTCCTTTAGTGAGACTACACCACAGACTAGGCTCTTAAGCGTGCGTGCATACGTGTGTGCGTGCGTGCGTGCGTGTGTGTGTGTGTGTGTGTGTGTGTGTGTGGTGTGTGTGTTGTATGTGTGTGTGTGTGTGTGTGTGTGTGTGTGTGTGTGTGTTGTATGTGTGTGTGTGTGTGTGTGTGTGTGTGTGTGTGTGTGTGTGGTGTGTTGTGTGTGTGTTGTGTGTGCGTGTGTGTGTGTCTGTGTGCATGAGAGAGAGCGAGAGACAGAGTGAGACACAGACAGGCAGACAAAACAGACAGACACACAAGGCACTGAATCTCTTCTCGAGGAGACTCAAAGGAAACGGACGGAGACGCTGACGACGACGGCACAGCAGGACACTGAAACGAGTTTGAAGACAAGACCCTGAAAACAGAACGCTGGAAGAGCCACACCTCTTAATTAGTTAAAGGCGAGATTGACGTCCTATGACCCCGCGCCTCTTGACCCGCGGGACTGTGGGCACAACAGATACAGCTGTGGCGGGGACGATGAAGTATTCAGACGGTCGGGGGGTAGGGTGAGGAGGGGAAGGAGCGAAGTGGGGAGTGGAGAGGACGGGGTGATGAGGATCGTCTCTCTGGTGACCACACACCTGAGTTAGCTCCCTTTACCTGTGCACTCGCTCTGCCTCTCGCAGTACCCCACCCTTCCCCTTGTCCCCCCAGTCCCACCCTCTTCCCCTCCCACTCCCATGCTCTCTCTCTCTCTGTCTTGCTCTCGCTCCCTAAAACAAGTCCAAAGGAACGACACGCAGACCAATAATAATCATGATCCACCCGGTAAAGTCTCATGTGCAAGCATTTTAGCCGACAGCCGATGCATTAAGAGAGAGAGAGAGAGAGAGAGAGAGAGAGAGAGACGAGAGAGAGAGAGAGAGAGAGAGAGGGGGGAGGGGGGGGGGGGCTTGGCTTCACGGGGGGGGCTGGGGGGGGGGGGGGGAATTTAAGGGGGTCGCATTTACAAACGGGAGAGCCTTCCCACCCCCCCCACCCCACCTCACCCCCCACCATCACCTCCCAAGCTCTCCAGTGGCCCCCATCCATTCAGCAAATGAAGTTACGCTGCTGCAAGGAAAACCATCATCGCCGTTTACTCCTCCTCAATAAAGCCGTCAGCTGCTATGGCGGGCTGATGATAAACATAATTGTACAATCCTACCCCCACCTCCTCTCCCCTGACCCCCCCCCCCCCCCCCCCCCCTTCCACCCCACCGCCCTCCCCGACCCCTCGGCTACGCGACGAGGCCGAAAACATAACGCTCAACCTGGGGTCGTAAATAGTGAAGTAGGTCATGAATATGTTTCTCACACGGGTCCGCCCGCCCGCCCACACAGATAGATTGCTATCGACAGCCTGAAAGGTAGGACTTCCGGTGAGTTTGTCGTGCGTTTGGACTGGAATTGCACACACATATGTAAACGCACACACACACGTATACTTACTTACTTACTCACGCAAGAATTGCAGGCTGTGGGAAAGGGAGAGAATGAAACTGACCCAGGGCGTGTGTGAGCGCTTACACACACCACACACACACACACACACACACACACACACACCATACACCACACACGGGAGAGGAAGGGGAGAGAAAAGATGACGGTGAATAGATAAGCTGAAAGCTTCTTTACACACCACTCTCTCACTATAAAGATTCATAGAATGTGCAATCATCCCAAGTGAAATGGGAATTTAAGAAAATACGAAACATGAAAATCAAGCACAGACAACCAGAAAGATTCAAAAGATTGATATCATGGGGGGGAGGAAGAGACTGAAGCACCCCCCCCCCCCCCCCGTGCAGCCCCCCCCCCCCCCCCCCCCCCCCCCCCCCCCCCCCACCCCCCCCAGACGCACGCACAAGCTTCCCCTTCACTTACTTCCCTTCTGCTCTCGCGTACAGGCCACTGCCATGG
>JADBJO010036387.1:0-11094 GCA_016801955.1 Conus betulinus | reverse complement strand
ATCCAATAAAAAGTAACACTGATATCTTTACTTGCTAAGTGATCTATTAAGTGCTTGATTTCCTGTGTCATTTCAACCCGTGCCTTGGTATTTTGACCTTTGATGGCATATAATACTGATTTTGAATCCACACAAAATAATATTTTGCATGTACTTAAAGGTAACTCTTTAATGTGATGTAACGCCCTTAAAATTGCTATTAATTCAGCTGTGAAAATGGAATAATGTCTACCAATATTATAACGTTTTAAATGTTTTCAAGGAAGGAATAAAAAATGCTGATCCTGCACTGCCGTTTTCTATTACAGACCCGTCTGTGTAAATCTTGATATAATCAGTATACTTGTTTCAATGCTTATGTTTACTAAATTTTTCAAGATATTTGGAGATTGATTTTTGTTTAGATTTGTATCATCAATATCAAAAGCAGGTTCAATGTGCTCCCAGGGTGGTACTGGTGAAACAGGTGGCTTAGTGGCTATTTCTTTGTGTTTTAAGTCTTCAGAATTGATTATATCGGTGGCATAGGAATTGATTGATTGTAAAGAGTGTATTGTTTTAAGCTCTTTTAGCAAAATCTTTCGCAGAGTCTAATCTAATTCTCTCCTTACAAAATGTATCAAAAGCAAGCGATTTTACTATAAATTTAGCGCAAGAATTTTTTCCTATTGTCATCTAGAGGAAGAACACCCCGCTTCTTTATAGGATCCTAGATTGGAAGCATGTATTGGTACCCCAAGTGCCAGTTTAACAGCTTTGCAGTCTATGCTTTGAAGTTTGGATAATAGGTGCTTGGGGGCATTAAAGAAAACTTCTTGAGCGTATATTAAACGAGATCGAACGAGTGAGTTTGCAAGACATAAAAGTGCTTTAGTATCTTGACCCCAACGTTGTTTACTTATAATTTTGAGAAATTTAACGCTTTTCGTGCTTTATCAAGTATATGATTTACATGTTGATTCCAGGTAAGTTTTGATGACAGATAAACGCCAAGAAACTTAACACTTTGTACAAACTTAAGGGCAATTCCATTAATGCTGAATATAGGCATTTTTTCTGGGTTATAACCCGAGTTAAAAAGGAGCATATTTGTTTTTTCTAAGGATAATGATAAAACCATTTTTCCTTCATAAAATTAGTGATTTTATCTAATTCCTTTTGGTAAACTTTTTTGGTATAGTTTAATGCTCTAATGGGTGTATTGCGTTTCATTGTTACCTTCATCCACATGCATATATATACGCACGTGTGTGCGTGCGTGCGTGTGTGAGTGCGTGCTGCGTGCGTGCGTGCGAGCATGCGTGCGTGCGTGCGTGCGTGCATGCGTGCGTGCGTGCGTGCGTGCGTGTGTGTGTGTGTGTGTGTGTGTGTGTGTGTGTGTGTGTGTGTGTGTGTGCCTATGCAGCCTATAGCCATGGTGCTCCTTCTCAGATATTATGAGAACAAATTCATCAGATGTTTCTGTTTACTCTGCGGAACTTACAGCTCTGACTCTAGCACTGAAGATAATCTCTCAATCTACAAAAAAAGACTTTCTGGTTTTGTCTGATTCGCTGTCGGCTTGGAGGCCATAGCTGGCCGTAATCCAGATCATCCCGAATTTCAACACTTTTTGAACATTTTTTACCACGTTTAAAGCGGAAGGTCACAGCATCGTTCTGGCTTGGGTTCTCAGCCATGCTGGCATCGGAGGGAATGAAATGGCTGATCGCTTGGCCAAGAATGCCATAACAGGGAAACTAGTATATCTATACCCTGCACAGATCTGAAACCAAAAGCTAATGATTATGTCGGAGACCTCTGGCAGGAGGATTGGAATAGACAGACGGATAACAAACTCTTTCAGATGCGTCCAAACCTAAAAGAGTTTTTCTCATCCATGTCTGGTGGTCGCAAAGAAGAAACGGTCCCATGCCGGGTGCACACAGACCATTCGTGTTTTACTCATGCATACCTTTTAAAAGAGTGATGAAGCTCCGTGGTGCATTCAAGGTCATGTGCCACTCACAATAAAACATGTTCTTTTAGAATGTTGGGACTTGCATGATGTTAGACACAAACATCTTACAGCAGATTCCATGAAAACCTTGTTCAGAGATGTTCCGCCTGATACGATCTTTGAATTCTTGAAAGAGATTAACATTGTCCATCGGATTGAGATTTTACAGTGGAGAGATTTTTAAAAACATTTTCGTGTGTGCTTTTTGAAGATGTATTTCAAAGAGTTGTGTGAATGAATGATTGTGAGTTGACTTCAACGCGGTGACAGCTCTGATATGTCCCTTTGCGGTCGGCTGGGCTATAAGCAACATTACCTTACCTTACCTTGCGCGCTTGCTTGCTTGCTTGTGTGTGTTGGTGGAGGAGATGGTCACCACCATGCGTGTGTCGTCAGTTAAAACAAAATAATAACCGTAGATAACGAAGCTCTGGTCCGCCTCCTTTTCCTGTGCAGTTCCTTATGTCAATCTGCTTCCAAATTTGGGTTGAAAACACACTCTTTTTTATCAAACATTTTTATTTATACCTCTAAGCAACTGAGTGCTTCAGGAATAAATTGCATGGATTCTCGGTTGTCGCATTATTGCTTGTGCGTGGGCGTAGGCGTATGTGTGAGTTTGTGATTATCTTTTCTCCTTTACAGTACGGCGAGTCTTGCTATGAACGAACACAGTAGTGGTCTACAGAATTTCTTTTCCCTTACTTATCATAATTAAGATTGTGATTGTTATGACAACGATGACAATTTTGATGATAGGGATTATTCAGGGAAAAAGATCACGATGATGATGATGATGATGATAATGATGATGATGATGATGATGATGATGATGATGATGATGATGATGATGATGATGATGATGATGATGATGATCATGATGATGATCATGATGGTAACGATGATGATGATGATGATGATGATGCACATGATGATGATGATGATGATGATGATGATGATGTGATGATGATGATGATGATGATGTGCTTGTTGGTGGTGATGGTGATATTTGTGAGTGACTTGCCCGTGGATAAAGGAAAGCAACAGGAGCCAACAGTTGTACTACAAACACATTATGTTTCATATGTTTCGACGGCTAAACTGTGGTTAAACGATTCTTCAAGTTGTGACGTCGGTAGGAGTGTGTTATCAAGTGAAACTTTCGTGCGTCGTGCTATGTCGCTGGCTATGTCGCTGGCACATTGTATCATTAAATACCTGGAGTAACAGGGGAGATGTGCCAAGATTGGGCCCACTTTTGTTTTTTCGCTGGCTAAGGTTTGCCGTGCTTTTATCATATTGCAATACTAAAGCTGTCTGACGGTTTTACACACTGTGTGAAACGTTTTGCACGAACCAGAAATTATAGGTACTCGTCTTTATATTTTCTGTTGAATATAAATCGATTTTTTTTAAGCGATCCTATATTGAAAGACTCTTTCAAAACTGAGGAACATCAAAAAATGGAGCAAGTCCTTATCAAAGCCGGTAGTATTTTTTTTTTGGAAGGGGGCGGGGGGGGGGGGGGGGGGGGGGTGGGGGGTGGGGGTGGTGGGGGTAGAAAAATGAGAATATACGGCAATGAAAAAAATGTAGCAACGGGAACAAACATGCATTAATTGTCAATGTCATAATTTACAGTTATATACTGGTGCCCATACAACAAAGAAGAAATGCCTTAAATGACTTAAATGGTTCAAATCGGGATAAAACATCCTGCAGAAACGCTTGTTTTCATACCATCCCTAATAAATAAGACAGAAAGTCAGAGACACAATTGGGCCAACAGAAAATACACTGAATTCAGTTGACTAGAATGCCGGAATTGTTTTGTTCTAAATCAACAGATAGTGCTCGCTGCTCCTTTTCCCTCAGTAGTAACCACAAAGCTTTGGTAAAAGACCTGTTCCGAAAACAAAATAGGCGAAGATTACACCTCACTTTCTACCGGAAAAAAGTTACCTTTTTTCAGTTCATTGGTCAAGCAAGTAGATCTGGAGAGTCAAATATTTGATTTGAAAGAACACACCAAGATCATGATCCGCATACTGACTGTCTACATTAAAAAGACACCGTTTCACACCCCATGGTTTTGCATTTACTCCCTCTGGTTACACTGTCAAAGCTGACAAGGCAGAACTGCTCTGGGTGTGCACCCGTTGGTTGCTGTTGCAATCGGTGTGCTGGATTCTTCTTTCCATGTCCGCTGGAATGTTTCAAGTCTCGCATACATACAGGAAGATGGAATAAAGCAGTACGTAAAAGGAACCAACTCTTGTGTTTTATGGACATGTTTTTTTGTCCTTACTTACAAGAAGTACAGATTCTCGCTTCTGGCTATGGCCAGTTAAATCACTATTGATAGTGGACTTGTAGCTGGCCATCAGCGTGGTATCATCGATGCTGATTTCCTTGCCATCTTGTCGATGTATTATCCAATCGTTCAACAACCTTGGTGAGTCCTTCTTCACTGCCTGCTAGGCCATCAGTGTCATGTGCAGATGGAAGATCTATGATGGTTCTCTGTCCCGTGTTGATTGCGCTGACGTGATCTTCAAGTGGTTCAGTCATGGTGCGTTCCAGGAATATGTCGAAAAGTGAGGGGGGATAGAAGCCAGACCTAATGAACACCAGCGAAAGTAAAGAAACATTTTCCAACTGCACCTTGTATGAGCACCGT
This sequence comes from Conus betulinus, assembly GCA_016801955.1. Taxonomy (NCBI): domain Eukaryota; kingdom Metazoa; phylum Mollusca; class Gastropoda; order Neogastropoda; family Conidae; genus Conus; species Conus betulinus. Next base: position 6,415 of record JADBJO010036387.1, on the reverse strand, counting down.
ACTCGTCGTTTTGGACAACAGGTGCTGGATGGAGTTGATAAGATTCTGCCCCGATATTCAACTTCTTTACTGTGACCCACGTCGCCTCCTGCCACACACCCTGTCGAACGTCCTCTTGTTTTCTATTAGGACGTTGCACAACTCCCTCTGGATGCTAGAAATGTTTTATGCAAAGGTGGAAAATGTATTCGAAGGCAATCTACCGCGTGGAATGCAGGTTAAAAAAAAGAAAACGCTCAGTCTGTCCACACGCGTCTGTCTAAATAGAATTGTAAGGAAAAACAATAACAGAATTGTAAGAAAAAAAAAAAACAGTCATCTAAAAGTTCACCGATGATTCTACTCTACATGACAGTGGTGCAGGATCTGTTCCGGTAATTCCATATTTAAAAACGACAAAAATCATACTCTTTAGGAAAAGGACATGGAGTGTTCACGATGGAGTTGGTCGCCATTGTAACGTCATCAAATCATCGTGTTCTCTAGCCAAGGACAAACATTACGGTCCTTCTTTTGTGTCGGTTATGTCAGTTTGGGAAACTTTGCTTCTTTTGATAACACTCACAGAGAGAGAGAAATGATTGTTTGAATTAAAATTGGATATATTTTTTTATATGACAGGCATAAATGTTGATGTTTGTTGGATAGAACCTCACTCTGGCTTTCACTCCTATAAACAAAATGTAGGGGTGAAAAAGCAGATAGAGCTGCAAAAAGTGAAACAAGACATTTCTCGGGTATTATCAGAATCAATTGTCTATTTTCATAGACAGTAATGAGTAATAATCTAGAAAGAGCCGTTTTTTTTTAGGTGTGTCAGTTTTTTTCATCAAGACTTCGCCAAAATATTTCAAATTTTATTTTGGTCTGTAGGTGTATTTCAGGTTTGACTTTCATACTTCTATGCTACCTGTTATGGACTAAATATTGTGTTGATCTGTCATGGTGATGCTACAGTTTAGAAAATCTCTTTTGATTATGACTTAATGAAACCTTTCTCACATAAAATTATGCCACCCACACAGACATTAAGTCTGTTGATGTTTTGACCTTTTACCGGCTGTTTATATTTACGACTCGCCTTTTAGAAGGTCTGTTAAGTAACATTTTCAATTGTACTTTAAATCACTTCAGATATGCATCTTCGATTCCTTCCTCCATCTACTCCGCTTTCCCCTGCATACAATCCCAGTTCTCTCCCTTCTCTCACCCCCACTCCGTCATCATTCCCTTCATCCTGACCCCCCCCCCCTCCTCCTTCCTTACCCGCCTTTGCTTTTTTTTTTCTTTCTTTCTTTCTTTCTTTCTTTCTTTCTTCCTTTCTTTCTTTCTTTTCAGTGATTACAGTGCAATGGAAAAAGACCATCTTATTAATATGTCTACAGTTCACTGTATACGTGACGATAAATTAAACAGAATTCTTTCCTTCCTTGATGACATTTGCCGTTTTTTGTTGCTGTTGTTATTGATGTTGAGATGATGGTGGAGAAAGTGAATGGAGGTTAGTTTGCACAGCGGCATAGACATGTTTCAGCTCAAATCGATTAGCCTCGTTCAAGGATGGTCTTGGGCAGACATTGATGGTTGGACTGTGAAGAGAGTCACAGTGCAGTATGGGAGTAATCAGTACACCTGCAAAAGCACCAACTCCGGTGAAGTTTTTGTCGGCGTGAAAGATCAAGTGAAGATTCCTTGTGACTCTCTCTCTCTCTCTCTCTCTCTCTCTCTCTCTCTCTCTCTCTCTCTCTCTCTCTCTCTCTCTCTCTCTCTCTCTCTCTCTCTCTCTCTCTCTCTCTCTCTCTCTCTCTCTCTGTATATGTATGTATGCATGTATGTTTGTATGTGTATGTGTGTGTGGGTGTGTGTGTGTGTGTGTGTGTGTGTGTGTGTGTGTGTGTGTGACTTTTACCTCTTTTTCTTCACTCGCCAACTCCCTCCACCCACTCCTCCTCCCAATCCCTGCCTTCTTCTTCACTCCACATTACATGTGTGCATGCATTATAGAGTAAGCAGAGTAGCTACAGTAGCAGCAGGTGCACCAGAAGCAGCAACACTAGTAGTAGTAGTAGTAGTAGTAGTAGTAGTAGTAGTACAGCAGCAGCAGCAGCAGCAGTAGTAGTAGTGGTAGTAGTTGTGGTAGTTGTAATGGAAGCGGTAGTTGTAGTTGTAATTGTAGTAGTGGTGGTATTTGCAAGAATGGTAGTTGTGGCAGTAAAAATAAAATGAAAAATGAAAGCGTCAGAGAGATCGTGTACTTGTACACAGATACGCGCGTACTTGTATTTATAGGTGCGTGCATGTGTGCATGGCGATGCATTAAGGGCATCACAAAAATTTCTAAATCTCTTGCCCAGATACCGTTAAACTTTCAAACTGGCGGCGTTACAGAGATTTACCCGCTAAACCAAATGACTTTTCTTTGTCTTGCATGTACCTCTGATTTAGCAGTAGATGGTCGTGTGGCTCTTCATTTTCACGCGGTACCTTTCGTGATATGGGGTGAAGAGATGTCTGAACGTAGCTAACAAACAACTAACTCCATACCACTAGTAGTTCATTCAGCAAGGCTACTAAAATGGCTAGTTCTCCATGCATGCCAATTTTTACCTTGATTTTTTTTAGATATCCAGAAATTTTTACTTGGTTAAGATAGCGCACCTGTGCAGGCTACTAGTGACATGAGTGGAATGGTGTTGCTTCCACAGTTCTGTTTCGAGAGATTTGTGAACAGTGGGATTGTCTTTTCAGAGAAGGCATACCGGGTAGGAAATAATACTGAATGAAATTTTCGGAGATGGGTTTTCGCACCTACATGTGCCTTTTTCGAGTTCATTTTTCATTCTAAGAAGACAAGAGAACGCACTAAAGTGTGAAATACAGCCCTGCACCATGATTTTCGAATGAGTGCTGCACGCTGGTGGATCATATCATTGAGTATGCACTCTGGTCATCGATGTTCAGCATACGTTAAAACACTATTACTCTGCTAGTGTTCTTCAGATCAATGATCAGGGCATCACTGAACAAGATGAATTTGCACTAATCGGTTACTGTCCAGTTCAGCATTGTCTGACTCCAGTTACTCCCAAACTGTTTGTGTTCTCTCCTCACAACTTTCCTTGTTCACAGCTTTGGTTAAAATCAACCCAATGTAGTTTCCTTTGCATATTCACCAAAGCCAGTCACGGTGATGAATTCGCCAATGATGCCTCTTTAAAATGTCTAGTGCAACCCCCCCCACCCCCCCCCCCCACCCCGCAGCAAGCCGACCATGTGTCTGAGCACCAACGACACTAGTAGATATGATCTGGAAAAATCAGGGGAACATAACACATGTCGTTCCATTACAATCAGAGTCATCTGTTCTCAGTTTAAGCGTTAAACAAACAGATCAAGAGAGTCCAATATTTGAGCTGAAGCGCACACCAGAATGACGATCGGGATATTGATCGCCTGCATTACACGTGCCTTAGGCGTACCAGTTCACACCCACGTTTGGCATGTTATCTCTCCAGGTAAACTGTTATGCTGATTGATGGGCGAAATTGCTTTGCCAGTCAGTGGTATCTGTCCTATGAAAACGCGGGGGTCACTTGCTTCCCGCAAGCCCTAACACAATTCACCACCCTTGAGGAATTCTGAACATCGTCTACTTTACAACACAGGCACTACCTGATCGGTAACACATGCTCTCCACCTATCTCATCTGGCAAACTCATTTAGAAAATTCCATCAGTGCGTTCTCAGATACTTGAAGCTCTCTTGTAACGTTGTTTATCACCTCACTGACTCTCATTTGCTGAAATAAAGAAAAAACACCCAACGCGAGCACCAAACAGAAAGTTCCAGCCTGTTTTCTTTTTCTCCAAACTATCCCTCCACCCCCCTCACCTGACAGTCTCTGCACCTTCAGCCTGCAAAAGGTAACCCTCTTTAACATTTCTAAACCGAAGTACTTGTATACCGAGCTTTTCAATGGACCCTCACTTTTCTTCTAAATCTTGTTATTTGTTGAGAGCCTCCATATGCCTGGATCTGTTCATGCTCAGTTTCAGCGTGCTCTACGCGTAGTTTCTGACTGTGGAGTGGTATTGCGTGTGTAGGCGTGCAGGTGCTTGTGAGTGTATGGGCATGCGTGCATAAGTGTGTGCATACGTGTGTGTGTGTGAGTCTGTGTGTGTGTGTGCATGTGCGTATGTGCATGCGTGCGTGCGTGCGTGTGTGTGTGTGTGTGTGTGTGTGTGTGTGTGTGTGTGTGTGTGTGTGTGTGTGTGTCTGAGTAAGTGTATGCGTGCATGTGTGGGTATGTGCATGCTTTTGTGTGCGAATTGGTATGTATATGTGCGTGCGTGCATGTGTATGAATAGTGTGTGTGTGTCTGATTGTGTGTGTGCGCGCGCGCGTGATGAATGCGTATGTGTATGGGTGTATGTGTGTTTGTGTGCTGTCTGTTTCTCTGTCTTTGTCTTTGTCTCTGTCCCTCCTCTCTCTCTCCACATACATACATATATGTATGTATGTATATATATAATGCTGAACAATATATATATATATATATATATCAGCATTATATATAGCATTATATATATATATATATATATATATATATATGAATACAATATATATATATATATATATATATGTGTGTGTGTGTGTGTGTGTGTGTGTGTGTGTGTGTGTGTGTGTGTGTGTGTGTGCGTATGCTCATACGTATGAGTGTGTGTGTGTGTGTGTGTGTGTGTGTGTGTGTGTGTGTGTGTGTGTGTGTGTGTGTGTGTGTGTGTGCTCATACGTATGAGTGTGTGTGTGTGTGTGTGTGTGTGTGTGTGTGTGTGTGTGTGTGTGTGTGTGTGTGTGTGTGTGTGTGAGTGAGTGCGTATGTGCGTGCATGCGTGTTTTTCATGAGTGCATGCGCGTGCCTCTGTGTGCGTGCGTGTGTGTGTGTGTGTGTGTGTGTGTGTGTGTGTGTGTGTGTGTGTGTGTGTGTGTGTGTGTGTGTGTTCTGCAGGCAAGTGGGGGATAAGCAAGAAAGACGCCTCTTCAGCTCCTGGCCTACATACGTCTTCAGTGCTGGTGATCTTTACCACTCTTCTACTGACATGCCTGCCCTAAATATGACATTAGTGCTGTGGTGGACACAAGCTCGTGCCACTCTGCCTACAGCTGCTCGGTGCGAATGAGCTGGTCCTGATCATGGTTAACTCACATTTCATCCATAAAACTTGATCAAATTGTTAATTTCGTTTCTTGTTTTAAAACGCGCTGTGCAGTGTTTCTGTATTACTGGCATGGGAAAAGATGTGATCTGAACGCAGTTTTTGAAATGAAAGGTTTGGTCAAATGGTCCAGTGTTTTTGACATCGTATGTACAAGTCAATCAATCGATATCCAAGGTAAAGTACAAGATGCTTTTCAATACGTTTAGCGGGTCAGTCACTGGCTGAGTATCCAATCACTATCGTACTTAAGTCCCTTTCCGGTACGTCACTACTGCATAGTGATTATAGCCGCACTCATGAGCCTTTGGCTTGAGTTCGTGTTCATGACAATGTCTTGTCACCAAGACCTTAGGTGTCTTTACTCCATTGTTTGTTCTTGTCAAAATGTTTGCTGTTTTTCTTTGTGAGTTAGTTGATATGGTTAGAGATATTTTCAACATTATGCACGCACAGCATTAAATCTCATTTAGGATAATGTGCCTTCACAACTTGTTACTCAGACAACATTTATTATTGCAACGTATGCTTACATAACTGGTTGGAATTGCATCATGCACTTAGACCCTGCATGGATCTTACACAAAATTTAGAGCAGTTTTCATTTGAATGTCTGACACCACATGGTGCTGTAGTCCCCACTGACCGGCCTCTGGTGCATTTCAACGTTCATAGCTTAGGTCCATTCAGACACATTTAGTCGTGTCACCCAATGCTTCTGCCATTTTGGCTTCATGGTTTCTTCCTGTTTTGTAGTTGTTGCGTTTGCAATTTGACCAAACAGATCGATTTTTGCTTTAGATCACATTTGCTAGAACAGTTGCTTAATTGGCCGCAGGTTCCGTCATAGCTCAGCCATTGCCTGATAAGTTGGCGTTGCATAGTGAGCTTAGACCAAGTAGATATTGGGTAGGATCTGGCGCATTTAGTTTTGGCTTCCTTGTCGTGCTACATTTACATTATGTGCGAATTTAGATCCATCGTTTCTTCTCTTTCATCTCTTTCCTTTCTTTCTGATTGCATGTATGAGCAATTTTTTTTTTATAAAAGGTGATGATGATTTCAAGACCAATTACACCTGCAATGGTGTTAGCGGTAATCATGGCAACCATGAAGATACTTAAATACTGATAACTACATGATTAAGTAACTTACACGATAAATAAAATAATTCATAGAGGTTGTTCAATGTTATTGTT
>JADBJO010036385.1:10000-11100 GCA_016801955.1 Conus betulinus | reverse complement strand
GACCGCTTAAGGCCTTTCGTGTGAGAGGTTTCAGTCCCATGACACATATCACTGATGTCCATCTGAACAAAAAAATGTATATATGTACCCTTCATGAAGGGCAATGGCATCTACATGAATAAGCTTTCCGTGCAAACGTCAGAAGGCGCGTGACATTTGTTCTCTCGAGTCCATTTCATAAAATCAGGATATTCTTTGGTCTCAGAGCCTAAGATGTGAAGAGGCCTTGCACAATTCACAGGCTGGCTTAGCTGGGATGCTGACAATTTGATCCTTGGTTTGCCACCCCCGCAAGTGGGCGTAGGCCTGAGGGATGTTATGAGCGTTTTCAAATGGATAGCTAGCCTTTTAGGACTAGGGAAGTCGGCTGCATTGAGAAACGTACCGGGAACAAAGTATCGACTATAATTTGCACCTCCTCGGACAATGGGCACAACGTCAACGTTCTTAAAGATTTTGAAAAACTTTTCCGTCACATAGTCTTGGCAGATTGAGTTTTCAAATGATAGGTAAAAAGTAGTATGTCGTGCTTACAAGTCGTAGGCATTTGGTATTCATTCTTTCGTGAGCACGTTCTGCTTGAAAACCCCCATATATATCCACGTCTATGTGTTTCTTCAGCTCTTCAACGTAGCGTTCTCTTTTACTTTGGGTTCCACAGTTACTAACAAACCAGGCTATTGCTCGAGTTTTCTTCAGTGCAATACTGGTGTAGTTTTTCACAGAAGGCGCAGAGCGAACAGTGAATATACCATACGGAGGAGTAAAGACATCTGAATCGGATCTGTAGCCATGGTCCAGTTGAAGACATTCTTCCAGCTTGGTGAATCGTGAAAACCACTGTAGTGCTCAGGAGATTCCATAGCAAAGGCTATCCATATTGTTTTGGCGAATACCTGGAGAGGTGGTGTCTTGATATTCAGCCGACAGACAGTGACAAAGACTGCATCGGCCACCGGAAGTAACTTTTGGTCATCCGTGAATTTACAAGCGTTGTACCGGCATTCTCTGAAAACGTTCTGGTAGTATTTGTCCTGTGCAAACCACCACTGCTGACGATTTAGGTTCACTATTAGTCTTGTCCTGGACTCCTGTGGCTG
>JADBJO010036385.1:0-5000 GCA_016801955.1 Conus betulinus | reverse complement strand
ACACACACACACACACACTTGCGACTTGTATTCTGCCATCGTGAAGCAAACATTTTTCCAGGAATTAAATTACACCAAGCACAAATAACGTTTGTACCGTCACCTTTTCTCACCGGTCACATTTCTCACCTGTGAGAAAAAGGTGACGGTACAGAGTGTGAGCATTCATAGTACTATAGTCGCAAACCGTGGAATCAAATTACTGAACAAAACACGAATAATTCGGGGAAGATTTTTTTAAGAAGTGTAAATGTCTCTATGCTTAAAGGATTTGAACAAAAACAATGAAAATTTTTTAACTTCAGCAGATTAGAAGAGCAGAGTAGGCTCAGTTTAAACAAAGATGGCTGGCTGTAGTATTTGGGTTTTATAAACTTTTCTATAATACTCATGAGAGCGGGACAAGACAGAACGAAGTGCAGTTCGGTTTCCTTTGACTCTTTACAAAAAGGACAAAGTAAATCGTAATCATTATATGATCGATATCTAAAATGATGGACGGCTAACGCAGATATTCCTAAGCTGAATTTAGCTGTTACACATTTCAGGTGAATGTCTACATCTAAGGTTTAAGTATGTTTTCAGGTTGTGAACATCGCAAATGTTCCTGTAAAAATCAAACCTGCCACTGTTATGAATATGATTGGACCATGTCTGCCATCTGTAATCAACGAGAAAAGACATACGAATTCTTTAGCATTAGGGCCTACCAACTTCTTGATTCAGCTAAAGAAAACCAAATCCATATTCAGACAGAGGCGCACTTTCGTCCCTCAGTTACTTTTACCTTTAGTATCTAAGTCATACAGCATGCTGTACGCCTTACCAGGAATTCAGATGTCATCCGTTTGTATCAGTTTGAACCAGTAGTGGATGCATTTGACGGCAGAAACAATATAAATGGGAAATCGATCAGTTTTGCAGTAAATGAGATCATTTGGAGTTCGTCTCTCTACACCCAGAAATCTCTTCAGAGTAAAGATATGAACAGATTCACAATAGACAGCCGCTTTTCCTAGTACCCATAGCTCAGAGCCGTACTGCACAATCGGTTGAACCTGAGTTACAAACAGTTTCATAAATTATAGCGTGAATGAAGAATTAAGAATATGTAATTTTTTCATAATGCAAAGCAAAAACATTTTTGCCTTACTTGAAAGGTCTTTGCACGCACCAATAAAACTCAAGCGTGTTGAGAATAATATACCTCTATATCTATGAGCAATAAAACTCAAGCGTGTTGAGAATAATATACCTCTATATCTATGAGCATTGACGACTGGCATAGGAATACCACTATTTTCCCACCTTTCTCTAGCATCTAGATATCCACTTTTACAAAATACTATGATTTTGCTTTTTCGCACATCAACATTCAACTGTAGTGAATCAGCGGCTCGGTGCAAAACTATTCCTTTGTGTTTTGTAGCCCTATGACAGGTTCAGACATCAAAATAGCATCATCAGCTAACAGAAGGATACACAATTCAAAGGAGTCGAGCGATAATAAAGCACCGTGTTTACCATCGCTGATTACATCAAGAGCTAACTCATTGATAAACAAGGAAAATAAGACAGGGCTGCATGCATCTCCCTGCTTGTCTCATCTGGAACAATTAATATAGTCTGTTAATTTTGCTCCACAGCGGACTCTGGCTCTTACTCTATCACACATGCTTCTAATACATTTATAGAGTTACCTTTAATACCATTTTTTTTTAAAAATCAAGACAGGCAAGAGAAGATTTCTATTTAAAGGGTGGAGTCAGACGCCTCGTCAAAATCTATAAAAAACTACATATGACTTCTTGTTATATAAAAAACTGATTTTGTACAAGTGCAAGTAAAGTAAACGTGTGTTCAACTGGTGAGTAACCCTTTTAAAGCCTGCTTGGTGATCACCTGTGGTATTATTTTCCTCTACCCATTCTTGCAGCCGATTATTAATGATACTCCCAAAGAGTTTACTACTTCTATCACTAGCAGAGATCCCTCTGTAGTTATCTGGATTATTAATATCACCCTTTTAACAACTGGCAAAATGACTGATTCAGTTCAGTTTTCTGGAAACGTATCATTATCAAATAACATATTAACAGTTTCAAATGGAATTGCATTACCTGATCAGAAGCATGTTTAAAACAACTCACCAGTAATGCCACTAGGACCAGCTGCATTCCGATTTTTTCAGTTTTCTGCACGCTAATGATACTTCTTCTTGTGCGATTGGGTGGTTTATACAACGGTCATTGCTCGAATCAAGTGTTTTGTCAACACACATTACTAGCATCTGTCTCTCATAAAGCCTGGAAATGCTTTAAACCATGAATCAATAGTAATGCTATTTCTGGGCTGTTTTCTTTTGAAAGAAAATCTCTTAATAATATCCCAAACATCCTTTTTGACACTTTATAGATAATACAAGTCTTTCAAGTACAGAATTATTAGAGTCTTTCTCTTTTCTCTTTGATAAATGTTAATACTCTCACCTTGCAACTCAGTAAGCATATTTGTCCTCTGTTCTCAATGTGCGACGACTATTTCCAAGTAACCTTTTGGCTTTTTTTTTTACTAGCATCACACTTTTATCGTACCAGTCACAGGGTGCTTTACAACCATCAATACAGATACATTTTTTCATACAATATGCACTTTCTTTCTTGCAATCATTAAACGTGTCTAGCGCATACTTTACTTTCCACATCTAATAAATCCATAGCATTATCTATTTTGTACGAATTTCACTAAGTAACGTGTCGCGAAACAAATAGCATTTCCATCATTCCAAATGAATTTTTTTTATACATAACTTTTTTTTTTTAATACTTTATTACTGGCATACACAGTATTTTCTGTTCGGAAAAAAAACAACAAGAAGCGATTGAGGTAAATAGTCAGAATCTATGCGTTCTAAAACATTCAGCTTACATGAGTCACACAAAAGAGGAAAAAAGTTCTCTAGAAAATATAAAATAATCAACAACACTGCTACCAGCGTCACAAAGGTATGAGTAGTGACCTTCAAGGTCGCCTTTTCACACACCCACTAAAAAACGATAAGATCTAAGCAGTGCATACATTCAGTAACAATTTTACATAATTATTCAAAGAACAGCCTTCAGAGTGTGGATTGATACTGATAGAATGGCTGTAGAACTGCTCATCAAAAAACGTCGTTTACAATATGTCTTGTGAAATGTTAGAGGTTCCTAGGCAACAATAAATCAACAAGATATTATTCTTCGAGTAAATTAACACTATTATCAATATCAAATTCAAAAATGAACATGGTAAGGTGTACATTCTGGAAGTAGGGAGGAACAAAAGTAGAAAACACCCTTATCTGTACCAAATATTTTTGTCGTCAATCAAAAACACCAGAAAACGTGCATAATCAACATCAGCGATGATTATGCAAAGGGAGACAATTCTTTTTTAATAAACAAATTATTCCTCCTGGTCGCCTCCCTTGTTTGGAAAATTTAATCTTGGATTTACAGAATACTTCATAGCCAGCAAACATTTCAGCACGACACTCATCCATAATGTTTCAGTCAAACACACAAAATCAAACTTAGGAATGAACGACATAAAGTCAAAATCAGTAGGTTTAGAAAACAAGCCATTCACATTCCATAATAAGAAAGATATATTTATATTTGTACGCGCTGTGCCGTTTGCTCGTTTGCATGTGTTTTTACAGATTGACCGTGCTCACTGCTTTGACCCACAAAGCACAACTGATGAGATGAGGATTGAGAGAGAGAGAGAGAGAGAGAGAGAGAGAGAGAGAGAGAGAGAGAGAGAGAGAGAGAGAGAGAGAGAGAGAGAGAGATGTAATCTAAGTAAGTAACCTAACACACACAGGCACCCACACCCATAGACACACACACACACACACACACACACACACACACACACACACACACACACACACACACACGCATGCACACGTGCGCACGCTCATACGCAGAGAGAGAGAGAGAGAGAGAGAGAGAGAGAGAGAGAGAGAGAGAGAGAGAGAGAGAGAGGCAAATGCTTAAATGGGTTAAATGGGTGAAAACCTACTTGCTTAATTACGCGTATGACGCATTTGACGTGTCGCTGCCAGCAAAATGATGTTTCGTTCTTTTCTTTAATTGGAATAGCTTTCTTTTCGTCAGTCGTCTCTTTACGTGTTTTCTTGCACCCAGTTACCTTTCTCTTCTAAACTTTATTTATCCAGTTGTCGGTTGAGGACAAACCTTAACTTCTTGTTGTTAGTAAACTAGTGGTCTATATCAATAATCAGGTAACTGTGATCAGTCTGTCATGACAGAAGTCCCTGGTACACAATTCCTTGACTGTTAGATTTCGACAGTGTTTCAATCATTTTATGGAAAAAAATCGATTCTTTTTCTACGATGTTGTCCCGCCATTGGTAAAGGAGAGTAACGAACCTCTTGAAAGTTGATTCCTCTTTGAACTTAAAATATTCTTGTATAGATACATAACATGCAGAGTAAGTACGTTGCTGATGTTGACCTTTGGCAAAGGAATTGCCAATATTTAACATTACTCACGGATATTTGATAGACGTTTAAATTCAGCATTCAGTTTGCACTACGTTGGTATAAGGCAAATCGTTCGCATTAGGCAAAGTCATGTTGTTTAATCTGAACAATCAGTGAACACGTTAGTGCGTCTGTGTGTATGTATAATATATATATATATATATATATATATATATATATATATATATATATATATATATATATGTGTGTGTGTGTGTGTGTGTGTGTGTGTTTGTGTGTGTGTGTGTGTGTGTGTGTGTGTGTGTGTGTGTGTGTGTGTGTGTGTGTAATGACAAAGAGGCAGGAGGAAGGGGAGAACGAGACATTGTCAAAGCTAGTCAATTCTGTTTAGTCACGCTAAAAAGCTGTCAACTAGTGCTAACATTTGGCATGTATTGTTTAATCTTCATAATGTTTCAAAATCACAGAAGCACGTTCAGATTCAAA
>JADBJO010036384.1:0-7500 GCA_016801955.1 Conus betulinus | reverse complement strand
TTAAGTTGTTTTTAATCCAGTCAAGTAAACGTTATTATCTCAATTTGAGAAATTAATTCACATATGACATACATTCATATAGAGGAATTGGATTTCAATTAAACATCTTCTCGGTTCAAGAAATCAATGGACAGGGGAATAAAACTTTGTTTAAATCTGACACTTCTGCATTTAACCGATCGATATCTTCGTCCTGACTGAAGAAGGTCATACTGATTTGCAAGGACGTGGGTTCTGGTCACACGTAATCTTCTTCGCTTTACAACTAACACGGCACCTATATAGCTCACTCAGACTTTTTTGTCTCTCACCAACGATTTTTCCTCCCACGTTCACCACTTTCTCAAGCACATTTCTGCTCTTCACAGTCAACCCACCATACCAACACATAAATGAGAAAGTTAGAACAGATTCCAAGAACATTTTTTGTGGACATACTCAACATGGGATTTAAAATTCAGCTTATTATCTATAAAAGTTCCTAAATATTTGTATGATTCAACACGTTCTACTTCAGCACCTTTGATAAAAAGTGGTGGTACAGCTTTTGGATTCTTTCTAAAATCAATCAACATTTCTTTCGTTTTTGTTACATACTTGTCTTCAGCACAACTTTACAATCTACGGAAATGGATAACATGGTCACTATTCCCCATTCCCACCGCACCTTTTTTTTTTTTTGGGGGGGGGGGGGGGGGGGGGGGGACTGGTTGAAAAAGTCAACTCTCTGTCTGTCTGTCTGTCTGTCTGTCTGTTGCCTGTCTGTTGCCAGTCTGTTGTCTGTCTGTCTGTCTGTTTGTCATGAACAAAATGAATTCCATTGATCTTTCATTTAGTGGAAGTTATTTAATACCCAAAAATGGAGCCTACGTTGACATATGCAGCAGAAATATGGGTGCTGTAGATAACAAGCAGACAGAAACTGTACAAACCTTTGCTATAAATGTGCCGCTGCACTCTTCCAACACAACTGCATTTAGTGAGACTGACAGATATCCTCTGAGAATCAGAACAGCCATTAATTAAAAGTATTGGTAAAGAATCATCAAGTTGCCCATGACAAGATTAAGTTAAACAAGCGTATGAAATGCTACTGCGGCAACACGACGAGAGGGAAAGCAGAATAGGGAAGACAACATCAGAAACATTCTTACTGAGAACGGATCTGGTATTGTTGGGATCAGTCAGGGCGTTGGAAGTGACGCTGCTCTTATCCTAGAATGTAAAGATTGTATAATCAATTCATATAAACAAAAACTGGCACTCTCATATTTAGGAAAATACAAAATATAGTTGCTATTTCTCATTTAAAGAATATATTTCAGGCTGGGAAAAAAAAATATATACATATATATATTTGAATTATAAACAAGGCTTGCTCTTATGTCTTAGAGTAAAGAAAAAGGGCGCTCGGTATTTATCCTTGGAATTTATTAGTTTGTTGTAATTTAGTCCCTTGTGGATTCATTCCAAGAACTGGCCCTCAGCACTTGTGTCTTAAGATGATATATTTTTATATTTTTCTACTTTTCACAAGAAGAAAATATAGCTCGTTTTACTCTTTCATGGTTTTCTTTTGCTTCTTAGGTGGCACCTTTGGTTGTTTTTGTTTTTTTGAAAACTCAATAAACAAACTACGTATTGCACACCAGTCTTTTTTCTGGGATAGCAATCTTCTTAAAACAGAAAAGGCAGAGGAGTCAAATTACCACTTTCCGCGGTCACTGAGGAGAAACGATCAGGTTTCGACATACCGGTATCGGACCAGGAGTTATATGTTAGTGAGCTGACCAGGAGTTATATGTTAGTGAGCTTTCTCCCCATTGGAGAGTGTCTCCTCCTTGGGGACTATAAGCTTGCTGAAGACTCATTTGAGAAGCATTTATTATTCTCCACTCACCCTCTCAAGCACATACTATTAGTTAGGCAGAATTAACTGCCATCTGCAGATATGAATGCTTATCCCCCCCCCCCCCCCCCCCCCTTTTTTTTTTTTCTTTACTCTAAGACATAAGAGCAAGCTTTGTTTATTATTCAATATTTCTTGCAGTCCTTGCAACACCAAGCTGCTCTGCAAGTTGCTGAAATGGTGCTCGGTATTTATCCTTGGAATTTATTAGTTTGTTATATATATATATATATATATTATATATATATATAATCAGTCATAAGAAATAAGTGGCATCAAAGTCTTCTGGCCAGAATGAGAACTGTCGGATTAAATGCTAACAAAAAGATGGTTTCTTGACGAACAATAAAGGGATCATTTGTGTTTGATAGTGTTGTAAAGAAGCTGGAGATGAAGAACATTTTATATTTCAATGCCTGACAATACGAAATAAATGTAATTTGTTTTCTTTACCTGTTTCAAAAAGACATAATTTAGAAGCGATTTTTGCTTTTAGAAATCTTCTTTCGGGTTGAGCAGACACAATCAACTTGCTGATTTTTTTTTTTGCTGCTGTTACTTTGGGGAGGGAGGGGGGGGGGGGGTGCCGTGACTTCCTGGTGGGTTTGAAAAACAAAGGGAAACCCAAAATTGATGTTGGCCGGGCTCACAAGTTGCCATGCCAGCAGAAACAAAAGAAGCCAACGGGAGAGAAGGGGAGGGGTGCCATATTTTATAACACTAACAATGCCAGGGGGGGGGGGGGAACGATAAGATCATTGTATCGCTGGCACATTTCATTACAGAAGCACACATAAGAAAGAAAAGAATCTCATCTCTCCTACACTAACTCAAAAAACAAGGTGATGTTCAACTTAGGAATGGTTTACAAAAAACTAACTATTAATTGCGGTGAAAAAGGATAAACTGAAAGATAAACTAATTTACGATAAATTCAAAACTGGTGATGAAAGGATACATTTAATATAGTTATAGTTGGATGGAAGAGTTTGACATTTATTATTGTTTTTCGTGTGTGAGTGCATCCACGCGCCAAGGACATAGAATGTTACCCCTGAAACTGTTTATGATAAAAGTAGCTCCGTGCGCGCGGGCGTGTATATATATATATATATATATATATATATATATATATGTGTGTGTGTGTGTGTGTGTGTGTGTGTGTGTGTTCTCGAAAGTATCTTCATGAAGTAATAATTCCTTATTTTGTACTCGCCACCACTAGGTTGTGAATTGTCCCCCTTGGCACTAGGGCGGTAAAAAAGATAACGCCAATAAAAGTGCGTCAGTGTCATTCTCTCTGTCTCTCTCTCTCTCTCTCTCTCTCTCTCCTCTCTCTCTCTCTAAACCAGTGATGAACACTCTGTCTCATTCTCTCTCTCTCTCCCCCGTCTCTCCCATCTGTCTGTCTGTCTCTCTCTCTCTCCCTCTTGGTGTGTGGGCTAATGGTGAGGGTGGGGGACAGGAAGGATTCAAAGAAAAAGACAGCACTATGAAGAGAGACAGTCAGACAGATGCGGAGAGAGAGAGAGAGAGAGAGAGAGAGAGAGAGAGAGAGAGAGAGAGAGAGAGAGAGAGAGAGAGAGAGAGGGAAAGGACAGACAGACAAACAGAAAGAGAATAAATGAACTAATAAATAAATCAATGAACGAACGAACGAAGGAATGAATGAATGAATGAACTATCAAAACGATAAAGTCACAAAATGAATGAACGCATGAATCAACTCATGAATGAATGAATGAGTGAATGAGATCAGATGAACATTCACATTCACAGGGGATGACTCCGTGACAGCGGCATTGTTCACGTCTGGTAAGAGACAGAGTGAGACAGAGACAGACAGAGACAGAGACAGACAGGCAGACAGACAGACAAACAGACAGACAGAGTCAGAGACAGAGACAGAGAACGAACAAACGATTGCAGGAACAAACGAACGAATTTTAATGCTAACAAGCTAGTAAGCCCATTTAGCAAATCGGCGCGATGTACAATGACAAAACACGACTCGATTTCATTGACATGGACGACACAGCAATGTCCTTTTCTTTCACTTTATATGACAAGAACAAAAACAAAACAAAACAAAACAAAAACGAACAAACAAACAAAAGTGTTAGCGAAAATGTCACTGGTATGCGTTCACTGTCAGTTCTGTAGATGACGTTCACCCTTTGTAGAACTGGTTCAACCCGTGGAGAGCGTGCAGCTGCCGTAGAGGATCGTAGCAGTGCCGTAGAGCACGTGCTTGGGTCTCTGCGTGTTCTGTGTTGCGGGTGCTTCTTCCTTCCGGAGGCTGGCCAGTTTGACACCTTCCTCTGACGACATGTTTCTTTCTTCCTGCTTCACGAACCAGAACGAGCAATCGTCCTCCGAGTGCGGATCGCAGAAACATTCCAAATAATATCATCAGACTCACACACAACAGCACACCATTATTGTCCGTTCGATGAAGCACAACCTTCCGGAACTCTTTATTTCTATGCGGATCACGCAACCGTCTCTGCACTTGTCGATCAGTCAGAGTAGCCACATAGGCCTAATGCGTTACCACTCCAGAGTCAAAACCAGCGACTTTTTGTCTGTTGATTGTTCAATACTTACGTCGACGTCTGACTGCTGACCACTCCAGAGTCAAAACCAGCGACTTTTTTGTCTGTTGATTGTTCAATACTTACGTCGACGTCTGACTGCTGACCACTCCAGAGTCAAAACCAGCGACTTTTTTTGTCTGTTTGATTGTTAAATACTTATGTCGACGTCTGACTGCTGACCACCTCCAGAGTCAAAAACCAGCGACTTTTTTGTCTGTTGATTGTTCAATACTTACGTCGACGTCTGACTGCTGGATTTTCTGGATCCGACTGATAAGAAACACAAAGCATCCTGGATATGCGGCGTGCCATCATCATCATCGCATGTAGGCATGGTGTTTTCTTTCGTAATGCCCTGTGTGCTGTGCTGTGTACTGTGTTCTTTTGACTCGATGTTAAGTACGACCAGTTCATTCACATCACTGGTGTTCAGTTTGTCTGTTCTGCTGCTTCGCTCTCTCTTGATCCCGTCGCACCTGGCTGGGGGGTTTTCCTCCTGTAGTACTGAACTTGCGTTCTTCGGTTCAGCACAGGATCCACCATTTGTTGTTGTTGACTCTGGGCTGACTGGCTTCAGTCGCAAAACGACCACCGTGTTGCCGCCTTCACCTGAAATGTTTCCAGCTGGACACGGCATTGTCAGTCAGCAGGGCGTTTCAGGGCTGGCTCCACAGTCGCTAGAAGTCCAGTAATGGTTTCTTATATAGCGCTTAATCAAACGGATCTCCAGTAACTGGCATTATCACAGGAAAAAAATACAGAACTCTTGCCACAGCTGAAATAAATGGCGCCCTGTCGCTTCGTATCAAACCACGTGACCCAGCGAGAGAGAACAATTGAACACAATTTGAATGTTTCAGGCCTCCGGCCTATAACATGTCAGTCAGGTGCAGTGCACACATAAAGAGAAAAAAAAGAGAAAATGACAACAAAAGTATATTTTTCGATGCACTAATAATTCATGAGTGTAACTGATTATGCATGCTGTGTGAGAAACGAGCTCTCTCTTTTTTTTTTTTCAGTGCATGATAAATAAACATTGCAATATTTCTTGTAATATGCACATTTTTGTTTGCAAAGTAATTGTTTTAGTTTTAGTTCAACAGAGTTCACGTTCTGAAAATTGTCTGTGCTTCAGTATGTATTATATCTCTGAAAGGCATATAGGCATTGCATCTCAATAGAAAGTGGAGTGGAGTTCGCGTTCCTCAAGTTGATTACAAAAAAGGACATGCTTTGATATTTTCTTTGTATCTGCTATTTATATTCAGGTCGTTTAAACCAAGACGAAATTTCGTGAAATACATTTTAAATTTGTTAACCGTTAAATAGGTTTAGATAAGGTTCTGGTTGTAAAAAGAGACTTAAATGAATAATAGGTGTTGAAGCAATCACTTGAATTTTAATTTGCTAACCCAGTCTTGCTGAAAACAGTCCACCATCCTTCCCTAAACATCCTCCCTAAACATATTACAATTTCCGACCCCACCCACTAACCCACACTTTTTTTTTCAGAAAATCCATATCTATCAAGACAACATTTAATATATCATATGCCCCAATTATTTTTATTTTATTGTTCTGGTCGTCAGTGCCATTCATAAAGCTTTTACCAGGGGAAAGGATGTTATGTTGGGGGTATTTGCATTCAGTGTTATCTGTTGTTAAAGAGAAAACCAAAAGCTAAATGCTCTTAGTGTGCGTCGATACAAAGACTAGTAGCGCAAAGTCCTCCGTAGTTGCCGTTAAAAACTGGTAATAAGTGCAAGCCCCAGCGAGAGAGGAGAGAGGGGGGGGAGAGAGAGAGAGAGAGAGAGAGAGGGCGGAGGAGGAGGAGGGGACGAAGAGAGGAGAGAGAGAAGAGAGAGACGAGAGAAGGACCCCCCCCCGAGTCCCCCGCCGACCCCACCCCCCACGAGAGGGAGGTGGGGGAGAGAGACGAGACCCACCCCCGAGAGGAGGGATAGAGAGAGAGAAGAGAGGGGGGAGGGATAGAAACAGAAACACAGACCAGACGGACCGACAACAGCCAAGGACCAGGAGACAGAAACCAGAAAGAAAAGAAACACAGACAGACAAACAGACAGACAAGAAAGAGTGTGGTGGTATCTTACTTTGCTTTCAGCACCCATAGATGGAGGCAGTCCAAAACAGTGCACTTAGTGAGGCCAAAAGAGTGCGGGCAGCCCTTGGAGAGTTGGGGCATCGACCCGACCCTCCTCCTCCCCCCCCCCTTTTCCCCCCCCCCCCCCCCCCCCCCCCCCCCCCCCCCCCCCCCCCCCCCCCCCCCCCCCCCCCCCCCCCCCCCCCCCCCCCCACCTCCCCCACCCCCGCCCCCCCCCCCCCCCCCCCCCCCCCCCCCCCCCCCCCCCCCCCCCCCCCCCCCCCCCCCCCCCCCCCCCCCCCCCCCCCCACCCCTCCCCCCCCCCCCCCCCCCCCTCCCCCCCCCCCCCCCCTCCCCCCCCCCCCCCCCCCCCCCCCCCCCCCCCCCCCACCCCACCCCCCCCCCCCCCCCCCCCCCCCCCCCCCCCCCCCCCCCCCCCCCCCCCCCCCCCCCACCCCCCCCCCCCCCCCCCCCCCCCCCCCCCCCCCCCCCCCCCCCCCCCCCCGCCCCCCCCCACCCCCCCCCCCCCCCCCCCCCCCCCCCCCCCCCCCCCCCCCCCCCCCCCCCCCCCCCGCCCCCCCCTCCGACCCCCCCCCCCCCCACCCCCCCCCCCCCCCCCCCCCCCCCCCCCCCCCCCCCCCCCCCCCCCCCCCCTCCCCCCCCCCCCCCCCCCCCCCCCCACCCCCCCCCCCCCCCCCCCCCCCCCCACCCCCCCCCCCCCCCTCCCCCCCCCCCCCCCCCCCCCCCCCCCCCCCACCCCCCCCCCCCCCCCCCCCCCCCCCCCCCCCCCCACTCCCTCATTCAGCCACTATTTCTCCTGTCTGTGATGCACTGGGGGCAATAGCAGCAGGATAAGCACCGATCTCCTCTCTCTCTACCTTCTCTCTCTC